>KZ987906.1:0-15040 GCA_003614145.1 Piptocephalis cylindrospora
CCTATGGTTTTCTGGGGAGGAACAAGATCATAACGTAACGTACCCATTTCCCACTTATTTTCATCTCCTTTCTTATCTTCTATAGGCGTTTACGGACACGGGGGAATATGTTATGGACATGGAGAGCGCCCAAGAGTCCCAGGGGTTGGAGGTGAACTCAATGAGCATGGCTGAACGCGCCATCATGCTGGCAGCGGTCATTTGCATCGACTTTGATTATTTCTCATCTCTATCGGACTGTTAAGCACTGCCTGGCACTGGAGGTGAATTGGAGTGCAATGCATCTTAATAAAAATTAAGATAAGCTGCGTAACTAGGAGTATATATCAGCAAATACACTCTGTCTTATGCTCAATTTCTCCATCCAGGAGAGTCTATCAGCCTATCCTTATTGGAAATTTGCCCTTGATTACAAAGCCTCACTATATCGCAATACTATCAGCACTATCCACGTTCATTTCAATTCGAAGCACTCAGCCAATAGCCATATCTTTGGCTGTAATCATCTCTCGGACGCCGAGTCCCTGAGATCAACACGCAAGCATCCCCCAGTCACTTCAGCAAAATTAGCGCGAAGAGATCCTCGAACAACACAGTCAACCTCCTGAAATCTAGCCCATAGTTCCTCTCGAAAGGCAGATGCTGAGCCTCTAGGTAAACGGGCCTGGCGCTGGAATAGCAAATCCTGGATCGTCAGGAAGGAATGCAGGTACTTGATGCTTGTCCAACGACTCGGAAACATATAGAGCTCTCTGGCGTCAGGATCCTGTAGTAGTTCTCGAGAAGGAAAAAGATAAAGAAACAATTCTTTCCAAGTCTTGGCAATCTTTCGACTCGAAATGTGCTTTTCGATCCTTCTTGGAATGGCTCCCCTAACCGCCTCCAGGTCCCATTCCAAAACGTTTCGTGTAGTTTGGAACGTTTCGGTAGAAGCAATCATATCCTGCTTAAAGAGCAGTATGATCCGCCGAGCTATGGATATGGGAGTGTGGATTCCCCACTCCGTCCCATCCCCCGCATCCCCTCCAAAGAGCATCTCCAGTTCGGCTGCTCCCAAAATACTTCCTATCGTCCCTTCCTCGCTCCTAGTACTCTCCGTTCCCTCCTCCACTCCTTCCTCTCTTCTGCCACCATCAACCTCATCAACTATCATCAAACCTTTTTCCAGGCGTACCTGCCGTTTGTCCAAGCAGGGCCGGTTATACCTATGGATGATATTTCTGAGGCAACCAATAGCACGATCTTCATCACCTTCTAGACCAAAAATACTGGTGCGACTGTAGCAAAAGTAGATGCCCCGGTAGAACCCCCGGTAGAGTCCTGCGAGGAAATTCATGAATAGCTCCCTCTCAGGACGACCAATGTAAGACTCCCCTTGGGCATCTACTGCCATGGCTCCTTCCCGGACTATCCAAAGACTGGCGGCCTTGTACCTGGCCACCAGAAGGGAGGGAAGTGAAAAGAAGTGATCAACTGCGTTCCTGCAGATGTCATCAGCAACGTCCATCAGACCCCCCAAATCATCTGTTCCGTAAAAGAGCCTTGATGACATCCGCACCTCTACCCTGGTGTGCCACGGGCGACGGACACCATCCTCAATTCCCGACATGAGCATCTCCCAGGAGTCGGCCATCCGTCTGTTTGACCATTGCATGTCGCCTCCGGTCAATCTCCCCATCCAATGATCCTTTGCCCCAGAAATCACTAGCTTGTCTCCATGGTAAGTCTGAACGTACAATACGTCGGGAAAGTCCTGGGAGAAGTCTATCACTTGATTTGGACCGCGATCCACTGTAGTCCCTGCCACCTCCGATGACAACCACCACTCTCTCACCTTAGGCTCCCGAGGTAGACCCATGGTGATCTGGGTTGCTGCTTCCTTTTTCCATAGCAGATGGACTGGACCATGAGCTTCGAGCGCCTCACGGGTAGCAATAAAGTCAACTCCCACATCCAGCATCATGTGCCTTCTAAATTCCTCTTGAATGACTCCCGCATACCTATGTACCGTTGTCCCTATCCAAAACCTCATTGCCACGGGATCGGCCAAGGTGGAAAGAGATATTTTGGATCTGCATTTCATTCCTTTGCAGGACACATGAAAAAAGTAGCCACCAAAGCGGGAACGAAGGAAGTCATCACGGTCAACCACCCGCCGAATTACGTGGGAGAGCCGCAGAGCCTCGTGGGGTTGCATCGAATGGCCAATCATCCCTCGGGGATCAAAGTTGGCCGCATTGGACATGGTAGGTCGCATATAATTGACTAGATCAGGCTCTAGGCACTCCTCGCATGCTCGGTATACCACTTTTTCGTACCAGAGCCGAAGAAGTTCCCTAGGGATGTAGTTCTGGCCCCCTTCACTAAGGTAATGGCGGAGCTGAGGGAATATTAGGTGAATAGTAATGTCAGATTCGATTCTACCAAACAGATAACTTGGGGCCCTGCTCATGGCGACATTTTTAATGATCCCTGGGCATGACACGTGCTGATGATTCCCAGTGATCTTGAAGGAGTAGATGGGGTCAGGGAATATCTTAATGGGAACGGTCACGGGTAGATCTTGCAAGTTCCAAATGATGGAATCCACATCCACGCGGGCATGGATATCAGGGATTTGCGGCAAGGATGTTGAGGAAAATCGGAGCTTGGAAGGCTGGGGAGCATTACCGTCAGAATAGCCATATATTACTTTATGAGGATCAAGGCAATTATCTGGCCGTACACGGTCTCCAGTGAAGGTAAACGAGGAGAGAAAGTCATCTATATCCTCTGATGGAACGCTGTTAGCCGTCTCATTTGTATCTACGCTTGGTGCAGGGCTATACGCAGATGCCGTTTCCTCAGGATTTGGAGATGTTCTAAAGGGTATGGAGAATGAGCGTTCGATTATACATGGGCACCTTCTTCAGCGAGCCTTGATTGAAGCGGAATACCTTTGTGACGAGGATTCTGGGCCTCGGGTACGGAGATTCATAGGGGAAGGCATGGTCCAATGCAATGGGTGAGCTAGGATAATAAGTAACTGAAGCGACTGATATGGGACAGAGAGAACGATGGGAAACGAGCGAAGGGAGGGATGGGGATGGTGTGGAGGAGCTGTGGGCGATTTATAATTTCCACCATATTGCTAGCGGTTAGTGGCAGCGCGAGGTATACGCGGCCGGGATCATCCTGGTCGTCCGTGTTGGTCTTTGCACGAAGAAGAATCCCCCTGAGGGTGCGTGCGGTGTCGTCTGGGAATCACATGCGTATTTTGAGAGCTCTCTAACGCCATATGTCGGAGTTGATGAGCAAGAATGCCGAGAAACTGGTGATGTATTCACTGATAGCTGGTAGATGGGCTGAGCCCCGCCGATAAGAAAACTTGAGAAAAGACACCAAAAAAATGCACATACTAGAGGTCCGGCTAAATGTCTGCTTCTGTGTATATGTAGAGGTCGACGGAAAGGGTAGTTAGAAAATGGCTCTCGGTGGTGGAAGACATCACCCCACTCCGCCGCTTACTAGGATGGACAAGAGAGACACAGTCCTATGCTCACGCGACTAAAGACGGTGAGAGTAAGGTATGGTCCAACAGCCCCTGATAACCGAAAGGCATCTACATAGTACAAACCGATGGCTCCCTACAGCAGACAAAACGAGGAGGATGCCGACTGGGCTGGAATGCAGTAGTAATTCATCATGGCATAATCATGAAGAAACCCATGGGACGGGGACAGATAGCGCCCATGTCCTTCATCCTAGCCAAAGACATAACCATCTGCCTGGAAATGACCATAGCCCAAGAGACACCTAACCATTTACTCTGGTTCCCGGTTTACCCTGACAATGCTGGAAACCCACTTACATAATCATTACTCTTCCCTGGAGAATTCACCTCTCGCCCCACTCTAACCCAAATTACATGCATGCGTAGGCCACCGAACCACCTTGATCAATAGAGTGTAAGTAAAAGTCTATGATGAGCACCAATGGAGCGAATACGTTGATCTATTGGCTGATCGGACGGTCGAGGAAGCTCAAAGATTACCGAAATGGGGGACGGATGAGAGACCCGCTCGAGGGACGACCCTGCTGACCCATTCGCTCCACGGGAAAAGCATTCTGCAAACTGAAATTTTCCATCAAGAGCCAGGGCGAAGAATGGACTATCTTCTCCATGGTACCACAAATCAACTTAGTACCATCAATCACTTGGTTCCCTAAGGATGAGGTGAAGGATGCCGTTACCGCCCTTTTCTAGGCCACTAATAAGGGGTAAAAGACTGCCACGAAGACTGTAGACCAATTAACAAGGCAGAGGGCTTGGAAACTTTCGTCTAGAGCTCCTCCTCGGATGCTTTCCAGTAATGCGGCACTAGAGGAAATGTGGCCTCACTATCTACATTATCCCACATATATGGGGACGCTCATCGCGCCTGAAGGAAGAAATCGTAGCTCAGCTACCCGCATATCCCGAATAAGGCTCAGCTGGAGATATATAGGAAAAGAACATTTGCCAGTCCAGGGAGAGGGCCCAAATTCTCCCAGATGCAGCCAAGCCATTAAGAAAAGCCGAGAATGGGTGCGTAAAGCTGTCGAGGAGGCGACCAAATCCGACATGGTGGACGCTGAAGAGAAAGATGAAGAGATAGAGGGTTTACCAATGCGAATGGTTTGAAGATAATGGCCCAGAGCGCGCAGGCACATTCAGTTAGCCTACCATACTCAGCTCCATTCTCTCTACGCCAATGCCTGGCTGTCACGCTGTGATGATCAAATGGAAAGAGAAGGAAGGAGAGGGGTCCGTCGTTTATGAAGGAAGATTGAGCTAATTTCGAGACGGAACGATGTGAGGACGCTAGGACAAGGAAGGACAGCCTATATCTGTGGTAGTGGTAGTAACAGCGGAATGTATTGATAGTAGCAATAAACAACGAAAGTAGCAGCAGTAGAGGTTGTAGTAGTAACAGCCCGAAAGTGGAAATGATCACGATTCTCCCCTTTTCCTTAAGTCTTTACAGGTTCATCTCAAAAAGATTCAGAAACTTTTCCCACCACAACATCGTCGCTTCTTCCACGGATCTTCCGATCTCTCTTAGCTTCTCCATCGTTCTCCTTTCAATGGCCATTATTCTTTTGGTCCTCATCAGCATCTAAAGTAACATTTATAATTCGTACTTTAAATCTAACCTGAGCGTTATCTTGGATGAACTTGACACGATCCGTATCAACGACCAGGTGCAATATATGAGATATTGAATGTGGAGGAAGTATTTCCAGCTCTTCATCGTTAAATGTAGTACAGTATGTAAAAAGATCTACTACCTTTTTATCCATCCTTTCATAAATCGATGCATATCCTAATAATAATATCTGAAAAGTAGGACATGGTGATGCGGAAGCAACGTTCCTGTGTGAGTCAAGCCGTTGGTCTCAAGCATATGTCAATAAAGACTTTGCTACTGAGCTGAGCGTCATCATAATAGATACTGTTTTATTATATCCATTCTTCTTTCCTCCCACCCACCCCGTGATCTCCTTGCCCTCTCCAGGATGACTAGTTCGGCCAGGAAACGCATCTCCCCCACATCGGCTCAAGTCAGTCCCAGGACGAATGCTGACCCGGTAGATGATATGCCCGAGACGGAAAAGTGGCGTATCATCAACGAATCGGGCCTCTTAGGCAAGGAAATCCCGATCCCTGGGGCCAAGCCTAGAAAGACTCAGCCTCCCTCCCCGATGGACGGGGAGGACTTTATCTTTCGCGCTGTCCTTTACACCATTCCTTTCACCACTTTGTATGTCTTACTTCACTCACTCGTCTTTAAGCAGTATGGGGAAGTCTTAGGCCTAGTCGAACTAATCTCTCAGGCCTCGAAGGCTGCACCAAGTAAGTCGAATCGATGCTTCCGTCGATATATAGTGGCTCCCTAACCACCCATCATCCCTCCTCTCCCCAACGCTTCCATCCAGTCCTAGCCATTTTCATCTACTATACCAATGCTCGCCGAGACCGCAAGCTCATTCAGACCCTCTTTATCGCTCTGTGCATCTTCTGTGGCTCTTACATGCTGTACCTGGTGGAAAAATCTCCTGCTCTAGGGATCATGCGTCAGGCTCCGGGGCTGGCTACCTTGTGGATCTATGCCATCTTCATGCTGGATCTCACCAAGGCCATGATTTCCCTAGCTGTCGTGGGTGCGTATTACCTATGGTTCTTGCCCCGATCTGTTGCTGGAAACTTGGCCGGGTAAGGGGAGGTGGTGAGGGAGGAATGGCGGAGGGGGCTCACTCAGAAAACATGGATTGTTGTCGATTAGGAATGAATAGAGTGAAACTAAGGCCTTGGAGGGAGCGAGTGGTCCCATAATGATTTGAATATGCGCATCCGTGCAGCCTTAGGGAATCTTGATTGCTGAGGAGTACTTCGTGGGACTCCGATACGATAAGAGTCGCGAGGTGTTCAAACTCAACAAGAACGCATCATCTGTTCCTTCTCTTCCTTGCCTCTTTATTATCATCATGTTGAAAAGCTGGACCTCGTCATTTGCCCAGAAAAGCTGCGCCAAGGTAGAATGAAGCATGTCCAAAGCCTACTTTTCCTCTTAATATCGGTTTCTCCAGGGACTAACCATATCCTTTTTCCTAGACTGGTGCCCTGTTCTTGGGCAAGTCTTTATGTTCACGCAACTGCGTGTTGACCTCTGCGTATTTAGGCCAAAAAACAGCTCTACTACGTCATCATAGCCCATGCCGTTTAATGTCGCCTACTCCCCTCAGAACCCTATTCACATCTGCGTCTTGCCGATCGGAGCAGTATACAGAGACCAAGTACCTTTTATTTACCCTTTCATGCCTTCTTCCGCCAGCACTCAAACCCATCCGTTTTAGGATCAGACCAGATGCAAATGATCTTGTATGGAAGAATTCGCCGAAAAACTGCCTAATCCTCAAAAAGGCTGGTGACGCGAAAACGGATGCATCTCTTCTCGAGGTGGCCACGTAAGTTGCAAAATCGAGTCATTGGCAGTAAAAATAATGACCAAGTATCATCTTTTAATCTCCTTCGGGTTCGAGCAGATGGATGCACCAAGCCTACCCGGAAATCACTCTTTTCCTTCAGCCCAACACTCCTTCTCGCCTCTCCCACCTTCTCCCTCATGCGCGCATTCTTCATGGTATGCCCTTATCGATGGAAATCCTTCAGCCTATACCATATCCTTAAGTCCCTTTACCTCAAACAATCAACAGACAGACAGCAGTTGCAAGAAGTCATTGACTTTGTCATTACCCTTGGGGGAGACGGGACAATTCTGCATGCCTCATCCCTCTTCCCTGGCCCCAACTCTCCTCCTATCATCTCCTTTTCCCTGGGGACCCTAGGATTTCTTCTGCCGTTCCGTAAGGGTTGATAGCTGGGGCAGCCCGTATTCTTATCATCGATCTTACGGCTACTGACCCCATACGATCATTCACATATATAGATATTCGGGATTATCAAAAGGCGCTTGCATCAGTCATTCAGGGAAAAGCTTCGCTCCTCCCGAGAATGAGGCTTTCATGTACCGCCCATCTTCCTGATGGCTCTCCACTCCCTGGAATACCAAGTAAGTAGGAATAGTGTTTAATTTTGACCCATTGTCTTTCTCATTTTGATTTCTCCCATGAAGAAAGGGACCATGGAATACAAGCAATGAACGAGATTAACCTTCACAGAGGAAGATATCCTCATTTGACCTCAGTGCTCACCTATCTCGATGACGTACTACTTACCGATGCGATTGTACGTGCTTCCATGAACCTTTCAGATCTTTCACTTACTGACACTCTCAATGATAGGCAGATGGTCTGATCATTGCTACTCCCACAGGATCCACGGCCTATTCCCTCTCAGCTGGTATGTGATAGGGTGGACTGTACCTCTCTTCTTCTCTCACCCTCATTTACCCTACAGGAGGTCCAATTGTTCATCCAAGTGTACAAACCATGCTACTCACGCCAGTCTGCCCAAGATCCCTATCATTCCGTCCTCTGCTCCTCCCCGTCACTTCACATCTTCGTCTTCTCGTATCCGAATCCTCTCGGGGAGATGAAGTGGAGGTGAGCTTTGATGGAAGGGAAATTTGCCTATTACCACGAGGGGCCTATCTTCAGGTCAGTTGAATAAGCTGTAGAAGGAGAGGAAGCATATCATTCTTATTGTTCACCAACCATCACCTAACTCGTACCACCCTTCCTCCCGACAGATAAGCATGTCCCCTTGGCCTCTCTTGTGTGTCAACCGTATCCACGGTGGAGTGGATTGGGCAAGGGACATCAACGGTCTGCTCAAGTGGAATCAAAATTTCGGGAACAAATCCACTTGGCTCGAGGAACAATCAGAGTCTCCCTTGAGTTGGCCAGGGGGTTCATCCTGAACCTCATGGAGAACATAGTAGCCCTGAAATTCATAGATACAGCGAGAAATATGAAAAGTAAAGGTATGCGTGTTTGCGCAGCTCATCTTATTTCACTCAAAGGTCATGCTTTACACATCGCGTCCTCTCCACCTTCATAAGAATCACCATCGCTCAGGGACTCAATCATATCACCGCTGTCGATCATTCTCGCCCACAAGGAAGGAAGCACGAGGATGGATCTTCCCCAAAGGTACATCCTCTTCATCTTCCTCTTCTTTGTCGAGATGACCATATCTGCCAACCATGCTTTCAGGTTCAAAGGGTATCCTTCTCTGGATATGTGGGTATTCTTGATCCATCCCATTCCTCATAGGTTGTACTGGCCTATCCAGCATACTCTCCACCTCCACTTCACCTAAACTTATATCATCATCTGATTCGCTATCGTAGTATGAGGCCAAAGAACTGTCCGAGTTCGATTCCTCGGATCCTGAGGAGTCCAACGTCCATCGACGTTCCCCAGGGATCAAGTATCTCTCCGCCCCCTTTTCTGCATTATCCAGGGCACCCCGTATTGGCACATGACCTCTAGGAGGGTATGCTTGGGTTGGCGGCCTTTGCTTACCTCGCTGCATAAGCGAAGGAGGGGCCTTATCCGCCCTTTTTTGCTTCTCATACTCCATAGGTGGCCATACCAAGGGCCCCTTCCCCTCTTGATGAGTGGTGAATATGTTGTAAGATGAGCAGTCATTTTTAGCCTAGGAATCCCTACCTACACCTATATTTTACACCCACACGTACCTTTCTTCATTACGGAGATGGGAAAAGAAAGCCCAGTGCCAAGGGGCTTCACAGGCAGGATCCAGGAAGCCCAAGACGACCCAAGTAAGGACCGGAAGTTAGCCCTCGGCCCCAAATCATAAGGAAACGTGGCTTCGGGGATACGGCCTTGTTGGATCATCTTCCGGATCTTATCCATTTCCCAACTCTCAATCGTCGATGTCCCATAGCCCGTGCAGTAAACCTGGTAGGCAAAGAGGCCTCCCACCATGATGAGGACCATGGCACTCCCAATCATGTTTAGCGCAAGGAGGACAACCTGGTGAAGCTCTGGAGGAGGTGTGTAGGTGACGGGATCATAATAGCTTTGGTTGGTCTGGTAAAGGTGGAAGAGGTGCAGACAAAGTAAGATGCCAATATAGCTGCATCCGAGGACCACAGAAAAGAGGAACCGGAGGAAATGTCCATGATTCCCATGGCCCACACAGTTGTTCAACCAAGGACAATGGTGATCCATGCGCAAAACGCATCGACCACACGAGGAACAATGGTGGGCTCTAGGTGGCTTATGGGATCGGCATGTCCGGCAGTATCTCAGCTGAACACGGCCGCTTTTCTTTCTCTCGACGATCACAGCATTCTCCGGGGGTTCCTGGGCAGTAGTCAAAAAGGCAATAGTTAAAGAGTCAATGAGGAGGAGGGGAGAAACGGCGTGATGACCCATCACCCCCACCTACCCATTCCTTGGGTACCCTTCCAGGATCGGTGTTGCAAGCGAGGTAGTAATGCCACCAGATCAGGCCCACAAAAACATTGAAGGGAACAAGCTTTCTCCAGGTCTCGGCGGACCCAAATCCCCCGTAGGCTGGGACGAGGACATAGTATTGAGAGGTGAGCTGAATAAAGGCGATGAGCAAACATACAAGGCCCACCACCGCGGCATCCAAGAGACGATAGATGTCCATGGCCCTCAACAGGTTGATGCTAGTGTCTGAATGGGATGGTGAGTAGAGATGCAAGGGAAGGAGGATGCTGTCTGGGCCGTCCCCGCCAACTCATGATCTCTTCCCCAGGAAGGTCACTATTCGTCAGCTGGCTGTGTCCAGGGGATGCAATCTCATCCAAATAACGCTAAACTGGCTAATTTCGACTGAAATCCCACGGGGAGTGTGGCATATACTGCTGATGGCATGAAGATCCCTTCTCTCATTATTGAAACTCCGCTATCAAGTATCATTCCAAACTGGGTCCTTTTCGTGACTCAGATTTAGGTACTTTATTGCCAATTTCTACCCATGACTTCATCTGTATCCTGCCTAGCCTATCTCACCAGCCATTCTGCATGGGTAGGAAGGGGAAGGTCGTGGAGGGAAACAAGGTTGGTCAGCCTTGACAAGGACCTTGGTTCCTACCACATTATTACTGTTCCTCTCCATCCCTAGCTTCAACTCACTACAATGTTCAAACGCCCTTTCCAGGCCAAGGCCTTTGCTCCTATGAGGTCCTCGGACCGAAGACGCCTCCTCAAGGATCTGTACTCTCAATATCCCTCGTTGAATCCTATTTCAAACCCTCCAGAGGCCGAGGCTGCCCAGGAGGGGAATACTGAGGCTGAGCTTACCAATCTTAAGGAACAGGACAAGGGGGCCAAGGCCACTATCCTACCCGACACAGTGCTCAGTGCGAAGGCTTCTACACATACAGGGGAACCCATTGTTGCCTACACTGACACGGAGGGGAAACCCCTGTGGGTTCGTCTAGATGTGGAGAAGCATGGAAGGAGAAGGGAAAAGTTCATGCCGACGGGTAAGAGGGTGGACTAGCTACTGAAGGATCCTCAATTTTGAGAACCCTATCTTTAATTCGCACCACCCACTTCCTCTCTAGTCTATACCCTATGGGAACATCCCGACCTTTTCCCGACCATCTGCACCCATGCGCCTGTTGTCCCTATCCTCCTTGGAGGCGCAGATCTAATGCTGCCTGGGGTGGTCATACCTGCAGAAGGTTTTCCCGATCTCCGAGAGGGCGATTGGGTCTCCATCACCATCAGTGGTCATAAGTAAGACTTTGGTTCTGAGATATCGTGGGCCATGCTATAAGGTAAAGTGCGTATAATATTCACTCGCTAACCCTCTATCCCTTCTTCTTTTATCAGGGCCCCACTTGCCGTAGGAATGATGGCCGTAGATACCAAGAAGCTGACGAGGGATCGCCAGGGCCGATTGCACGGTCGATGCGTCCACATTCTCCATGTCTATAGAGACTTTCTATGGAAGCACGGTGGTAAGACCCACCCTCCAGACCTTAGTGAGGTCCGACACATGAAGTCACAAGGGCCCGATGGAGTCGAGAAGGACGATGATGAGGAATGCACGGATATTCCTACGCCCAGTAAGGTGGAGCAAAGCGAAGGGGAAAGGAAGGAACCTCGAATGCCGGTCGAAGAGGTGGATTCCCACCTCCAGCAGGCCCTACTTCATGCTCTCTGCGTCAAGATTGGTTCTCAACACGCCTCTTCTCTCCTTCCCATCTCCGCTTCCCTTTTGTACGAGACATACATTTTACCCTGCCGCCCACCTGGCTCCAAGGCCGATATCAAGCAAAGCAGTTGGAAAAAGATTTCCAAATTCCTCAAAGTCATGGATAAGGAAAAGCTCATGAGGGTCAAGGAGGTCCGTGGGGATCTACAGGTTTTGAGCGTAAACTGGAAGCACAAGTTCATCACCGGTTTCGTTCCCCAAGAGACCATCGAATCCACAGGGAAGACAAAGGGAGGATCCGAGAAGGATGGGGAGGCTAAGTCTAAGGCCAAGGAAGGGGGGAGCCAGGCTTCCGCGGGCGGTTCTAACAAGGCTGGGCAGGTTCGTGTGGAGTACTACTACAAGCCCAACCATCCCACTGGACACCTCTTCATTGCTCAAGATGCCCCCAAAGATAAATTCTACGACGCTTTGGGGGTGAAGCAGGTTCTTCAGGATTACCTAGATGAAAATGATCTCGTCAACCAAAGGAACAAAAGGTAATTTTATCCCTAAAGCAAAGTAATCCAGAGCGAGTGGTTTACTTGTGCTCACCCCTCTACCCTGAATAGATTGGTGATTCTGGATCTTCTGCTCTCGGATATGATTCTTGGCAAAGATGAACGCAACGGGATTCAGGAGATGCCAAGGGATACTGTACTTCAAAGGTAAGGTTCGATGTATTGGCTATACGAACTTCCCTGCATTCATTTCCTCCTTACATCCCATTATATCCTCCTTAGGATCCTAGATAAGATGCAATCTCATTATCTCTTGCACCTTCCTGGCCAGGATCCTCAGATGAGAAAGGGCTCTGCCACCCCCTTGGGCGTTCATTTGGAGAAGCGACAGGGGAGAAAAGTGGTCACCCGAATCACTGGTCTGGATTCTTGGGGCCAAGATGTAGACGAGATTGCCAAGGTCCTTCAAGTGGCCTGTGCCGGTAGTGCATCAGGTAAGTGACGAGGTTAGACACTGATTTGCCTGTACTATTTGTCTAAATCTGCCGTTTCCTCCCATGGCAGTGCAACAGCAGAATGGGGCGAAGCCCGGGGTGATGGAGGTGCAGATCCAGGGGGATCAAGGGTCCAAGGTCATGGATCTACTCACTTCCCGAGGTATCCCTGGAAAATTCATTCGACTGGACTCTAAGGGCTTGGATAAGAAGAAGAAATAGGCGTAGTGCGTACGAAAGGGAGTTTGGAATACTGAAGGACACTGGAGACAGTAGGGGTAGCCTGGATTGAATTGGGCGGTTGGATGAGTCATTAGACCGATAGAGGTTTCGTTTGAGAAGTGGGCTTCTAGCTTATGGACCAGGACGTCTTCGCTTTCTGATGCAGTAGGTCAAGTGTTTTTTATTGCTTGATCTACGCCCAATATCCTACTCGAGTAGGTGGACTAGTTATCTCTGGCCATGGCAGGAGTGAGTGAATGTTTTAGTACGATGCATGAAGAAAGGGAATACACATCCCCTGCACTCAGCCACCCATGTTTCATGCATTTCGTCCCATACATATCGTCCTCATGATGGGGGCAAGGTTACTGAGTTGGATATGATCAGGTAATGTACCTTTTTTCCTACTTGTGGATGAATAGGATATTATACTGTCCAGACGATAATAAGTATGGGGAAAGACGTCACAACTAATACGCCCTAGAATGAATATATCTACAGGCAACGACAAAGAGGAAAATGCCATCAAATAGAGAGCATCCATGCTCGGCCTACAGGTGTATCCTGAGACAAGTTAGCGTACAGCAGATGCATGATGCAGGGTGGAGGGGGACATGTCGAAGTCAGGAGGGACCTAGTGAACTCCAAACCCCTTTCATCTTTCTTTCGATACCAAGGCTCATTGGGGGATCCATAGTTTTTGTCCATACCTGGCTTCAGGGGCAAAGGGTCCCTTTGGGTGTCGACATGCATGGTACATTTCCTGGACAGGAAGAAAGGGGGTGCATAGTGGGAGGGAAACATACACCTGCTTATCACATGCATTGCTCATTCGATGGTGGGATAAATTGTTTAAAAGGAATGGGCCTTACCCATGGGTGGATTCCTCTTCACCATCTCATCGATCCGTTCTTCCCTCCTTCCATACCATACCTCTTTCTATAACGCTCTACCCTTCCATTACCATCGTGACCCTACTTTCTCAACCCTTGCAGCCCTAGCTTCGTTCTCTGCGTCGAGTGCAACAGCCCCCAACCCTAGAGTCACCTCGCTTCCCACATCTTGCATCCTTCCTTCATCATCGTTTCTTGAGGCTCATTACGACACTGGTGGCCTTGCCTGATTCCTTTCAACCTCTCCACGACGATCTCTCCCCTTTACTATAAAATCATCCTTCCTCAAACCGCACCGTCATCTCGGCCTATCCTCAACTTTGCTGAATATTCCCTTGTCCACTTGAACAGCCATGACTCTTCGAAGTAAAAAGGGTCAGGCCAGGCCTGAGCATCGACCGAACCCCCCTCACTCCCCCATTACTACCCGCCGGTTTCTTGCCAACCATTCAGCGGCCATTGCTCCTCTCTCTCCCGGGCATAGTGGTGGAGAAGGAAGGGTGTTGGTGACGACAGGGATCCGAGCTCAGAGCTCCCGGGTAAGCTCGGGGAAAAAGGGAAGGATTGGGGGAAAGCGGTCTTGGAGAAACCACCCTCCTCCTCCCCCTCCTCCTCCCCTACCGCCTCCTTCGATGATCGCCTCGGGCCCCATTCATGGTGAGGAGGGTATCGGCTCCTGGGACTCGATAGAGTCTGGGGGGGGGGTAGGGATGAAAGAGTCGGGGAGTAGGCCTGGGCCCTCCCTGGTCACTCCGATTCATTCGGGGAATAGCACGACCACAGACCATTCGATTTCTAGTGTGGAGGTGTTAGAAAGTAGTTCTGACACGCCGGGTCCATCTCCCACTCCACAATCAGGATCGGGATCAGGAGGAAAAAGCAGTGGATTCCACGGATGTGGCAAAGACCGCAGGAAGACTTGGAATCTCCTCGGTAGGGGTCGTCACAGGTGGGACAGGCATGGCTAGAGAAGAAAAACTGGCTCTCCTAAGAAATCCTCGAGTCATCCTCCATGCCTCCCCTCCAGAGGGAAGGGAGGGCCGGCGGCCTTTGTACCGGGATCCCTTGGTCTCCACCGGCGTCCGATCCCCTTCCTCATCGTCCTCCTCTTCTTCATTTTCCTCTAGAATGGCCAAGTTAGAGGTCAAAGAAGGAATAAAATCCGGTGGACAATTGGGCAAGGCATTCCCTGAGGAGGAGGGTGGTTTCTCCAAGACCGCTTTCCCCCAATCCTTCCCTTTTTACCCGAGCTTCCCCGGTAGCTCTAAGCTCGGATCCCTGTCG
>KZ987907.1:0-14943 GCA_003614145.1 Piptocephalis cylindrospora
GCCCGTGCCTGATTCTATTTGATGTGGACAGATATCCCTCTTTTTCTCTCCCCCCCCCTCCTCCCCTTCCCCCTTCCTTCTTCATCCCTCCTTCCTCCTCTCCTTCCTCCCCTCCTCCTCTCCTTCCTCCCCCTCCTCTTATCCCACTGGTCCTTCTACTTGGTATACCATGTGACCATCCTGGTTTGATGGGCAATACATTGGGTAACGCTGCCTTTTAGAATCCATTTACCTCTTTTCTGTGGTTATTTGCACTGGTTTTGGGCAATATCTTGGCGCCAGATACGCTACACAGGGTAAAGGATTGGTAGCAAAGCTGCTTGCTTATATTCCATCAACAGCGACATCCCCCTTTCACTTGTCTCCCCATTTAATCCCAAAACCCATCCAGGCCCAGGGTGAGCGCATACTAGCATGGACATAATTGAATCCAACGTAAAAACAGCCCACCTGGATGAAGCCACGCGACTCTGCAATGACGTTAATGCGCCTCCTTATCGCCCGTCAAAGCCGCACGCCAGGCACCACCTGTCCATTGACATTTGTCATTTCTATACCCACCGCATCCGTGGGATTCTCCAAAACCCGAACTTTGGAGTGCGGTCTGGCGCAGAGATGGTGAGCTGAAGGAGGCCGTTTGGTGACGAGCTCAAGCGTCAATGCCTTTGAGGAGAGCTTCTGTCAGAGGGGACAATATTCCCACCGAAAGAGGAAAGCTTATCCAAGATTCCTAACATAGAGAGATCTGACAACCGGACAGGGGCTGACAATGGGCGCTCGAGGAGCATTGGTTGCGAGGGAAGGGATATCTATCATTGGAGTTCATCTCGTTTCCGACCTTTTGCTCTTTGCTTCTCACGTTTCCATTTAACCCTTTCTCGAATTACATCTCTGGCTACCTTGGATGGGGTCATACTACCTCCCCTCTGCAATGTATTCATTTTTTTGATGTACATGCGAGCACTGGGGACCACTTCGCCATAGTAGGCCTCAGCCTTTAGGGATATGGGTATATTGTGCGTACATGCGTGTAATTTGTTTCTATATACTTATCGATAGATGCCTCTTCTATCCGCCTTCCCTCTACGCCTTCAATATAGCAGAGACGAATGGGTGCAGATCTCCAATGGATGATAACCCATGATTTAGAGCCAAAGATATTTCCCAATGATTTCTTGTATAAATAGGACAATATCGAGACCTTAGAGAGAGGACATAAATTACCTTTTCCCATTTACTATCCGCCTAACCTCCAAGCATGAATGTTTCTACCATAATAGCCTCTGAACTCTGTAGACTTTCTCCCAATACTAAAAAAGACAGCTCCATCTCGATACAAAGCGCCTGATTCATCAAACTATAGAAGCAACAAAAGGGCGAGTTGCTTTTCATTCTCCACATCCTCCCATTACTTTTTTATGGGACGTGCAACCCGAAGAGGATCCCAAGCAGTGAGCATGGCCTGATCCACATCCTGGGTAGGGCCAACATGAAACTTTTGCTCGGCAAACGTCTCCTCCTTCAGCGTCCCAGTCATGGCATAAGCCCAGGACCCCGCATGATCCCCCTGCCAATCCACAATCGTCCTGGTCACCCGACCCTCCACGGGTATGTCTGCGGTAAGAAAGAGGGCCGATACCGAGGCCCGAATCATGGATCGAGGACTCACCTCCAGGTGATAGCCAAAGGAATGGGACCGGGTGATAGTGACAAAGTCTTGAAGCCAGAGCTGGAGCATGGGTTGAATGTGAATCTCGCTGCCCAGGGAGGTTCGTAAAAATCGGGTTTTTAGGATGGCAGGGATGATCGAGGCTGTCGGATTAACGCGGACAAAAAAATCATAGGTCCGGGTGGACATCCATTGAGTCCAGTAGGTTAGGCCAAAGGAGGAGGAGAAGCGATAATCAAGGGTCTGTGTGATGTTGGACTCGTTGGGGAAGACCAGATCCCCAAGAACCTGTCTCTCCACCACCTTGGCCACCACTCGGTTCAGGTCGTAGGCCATGTCAGAGATACGCTCCTCGTAACCCCTGGCCACGCCGGGTAGATTATTGACCGGGAGGAGACGAAGACGAAATATGCTTTGGGACATCGTGGACGGAGCGGTAGGTTCCATGCGGACCGCATCGGCAGTAGAGTTGATGGATGTCGTCATGGACCAGGATCCATCCAACGTGGTTAGATGGACCAAGGCCTGGTGAGCCATCAGATAGGCAAATGCCTTGGATTGGTCAGGAACACCGGCTTCATTTGTTGAGGCGGCGGAAGGGATGGTCGATTCTGTGGTGTTGGAATCGAGAAGATGGAGACGAAAGGTCGTGGCCTCGGCCGAACTCCATGCTGCGGAGCGGATTCGACGGATGGACTTTCCCCTTCCAGCGGGCTCACCCAAGACCCAGTAAGCTCGATCAGCCGTTCGGATCTGCACCTTGGCATCTGAGCCGTTTACGGCAAGAAGGATAATCTGAAGCCCTGTACGGTTCCCTGGAGCATTCATCAGCTCCATAGGGCTGGAATAGGTGCCTGGAGCAGGGATGTAGTGAGTGGGGCGATTCTTGGAGGGGAAGAGACGGGAGAGGAAGCCACGTACTCCACGTTCCACACGCCTGTACACCGGCATGGCCTGACCTTCCCTTTCTTCAGCATTGCCTTTTTTGGGAAGTCTTTCCTCTTGGCCCCGTCCAAGGTAGTGGGAAACAGAAACGGCCTCCCACTCCAACCAGTCTCCAGTCATCAGGGATAGAGTCCGCTCCTGGGCATCCTTGCCCAGATGCAGGAAGGGCGAGGTGGCTCCGGGAGGGAGGGAGGTGATGAGACGATGAGGATCGGACGGGTTCAGCGGTGGAAGAGATCCATCCCATCTAGATGATCCAGGACGTGTGACGTTGGTCATGTCCACCGAACCATCTATAATCACCTTCGGATCCCTGATTGTGTTAAGGACTTGAGGCGGCCCCAAAGTGATATTTTGCTCTGGTGGGGGTGGGGGAGCAGTAGCATCCAAAGCGAATGAGTCAAGGCTTCTGCGAAGTGAGGACACCCCTTCCCCAGAAAAGGTGACCGTGGGCTTGAGTAGGGGATCGGGCAGGGCCGCCCCCAAGAATAAAAGTAAAAGAAAAAACGTGAGTGACATGAGGATGGACAGAAAAAGGAAGAGTTCCTCGACGTGGCGTTGTCCAGGCGTAGGAGAGTAAGCGTGAGGGTGGCGTGAAAGAAAAGATGAGGATGAGGATGAGGTGGAAAGGGAAGGAAAAAGGGGGATGGCGTGACGAAGAGAGGAAAGGACTGACATGAATCTGGGATGGATCGGGGTTCTTAAAAGGCAAGGCCTAGTAGTCAGGTCTAAACTCCGATCGGATTTAGTGCATTGACTGTTCCCCACAAAGGTCGATGGATGATCCATGTGTCTCGGATGCAGGGAAAAAGCCAGACCATTCATCCATGCCCTCGAGCAAACATCCTCATTGATGACCATACGCATCTAAAGATAGAGATCATCTGTATTCCTTTCACATTCCCATCACGCTTCCTCGTCCACGAGCCGGCAATATCCAAATACGCTTACGATTCCCAGCCGTGTACCCTCTAACCCGAGCCAAGAGCCCTGCTAGCAGAGGCCACGCGGGCATAGTCCAGGGAAAGGAGATTCCCACTGCTTCCATCTCCATAGACTAAATGGGGTTCCTGAGAAAGTTCCTCGAGAAGGGCCGAGGTCTCCTCCAAGGACCTGGATGGATCTTCGACGGCACGCATCCACTCCTCGATCCTCCAGATCATGGTCTCCAGACGGGCACGGAGACCTCCGTACCTGATCTCGATGACCTCCCAGCCAAAGGCCCGGTAAGTCTCCATCCACATTTGTCGGTGAAGAGCCCAGAGTTCTCTGACCGACTCGAGGAGGGGACGTACCTGAGTGTCGAGGAGGAGACGCATCCCCATGATATCCCGAGTGGAATAGCAGGACCGGGCACGAGCAGCCAAACCAGCCTTGAGGGAAAGGACCTGGGCCAGGGCCGCGGGGAAGCGAAGTCGTCTGTTAAGCGGGTAGGTGTCCTCAGTCTCTTGGAGGGCCTCGGGAGAAGAGACTCTCCGAAGCTTCTGGGCTAGTTCGGCGTAGAAACGAGGAAGGCTAGAGCCCATACCCTCGTACTGCTTGGCCATGGGTGATACCATGGGATCCTCCCACAAAAGCCACTTGCTAACATTGGAAGGGTTTTGCGGATGGGGATTCGGAGGAGGGGAGGAGGTGGAGGAGCCACAGGGCGGTGCACCGGACCCATCGAGGCTCCCCCCATCTGCGGAGGAGTTTGGACAATCGAGGTCGGAGGCAAGCATCCAATCCCCGAGACTACCCCCACTCAGGACCCTGAATCCCTTGTCCAAACGGTCCTGTGAGACTCCTGACCCGTACCCAAGCTCTGCAAAGAGATGAAGACCGGGGAGGGCCGAAAGGATATCGCACTCGCCTCCATCGTCACCCCAGATGGTGGCCAGGACTTCACTTACCCCTTCGGCTTTGCAAGCAGCTAGACAGGCTCGAATGGAAGCAGCGCTAAAGGGTAATTGAGCCCACATGCGACTCCAGGTCCAGATCCCCGTAGCTACCACGGGGGTACGGCCCGAAAGACGTTTATGTTCTTGAATCCTACGGATGTAGGGTTCTGGCGCGGTGTGATAGTAATCCCAGTAGACCAGGGATGCACTGGAAGGAAGGTCCTTTGGATGGACACTCTGAGGGGCCTGAACGTCTTCCACATAATGCGGAGTCCTGCCATCTCCAGCTAAAATGGACAAGATGGGAAAGGGTGAGAACGGTCGGAGGGGTCCATGTCATTCAGAGGAAAGCCTCCCACTCCGTACCAAGACGTACCAAGGACAAAGAGCATATCGGACCAAATCATGGTCTCGAGCTGTCGCCGGGCACAAATTTCCGTGACTCGAGCAATGTGATGGAGGAATACCTGTTGAGGATCCATGTCACCGAAAAAGGCGCGGTGCCTACCCTCTCCCAAACCGACTGCCTCATCCATTCCTAGATGAATACGTCGGCACTTTCCCCCGACGGTGGCGGCGTCGATCATCCTCTCGATGAAACGATAAGTCTCGTCATAGTGGGCTAGTAGGACTTCAGAGTTGTCCTTGAGTGGGGCGAAGCGGGGCCATTGTAGGATCTGGCCCAAATGACCCAGGGTCTGGATGCAGGGAACCACTTCGATGGCAAATCTTCCGGCATACCGATGAATTCTTCTTAGCTCCTCGGCCGTGTATCCTCCGCGGTAGTATCCAAAAAAGGGCTCCCCAGGGATCTAATGGGATGGCGAGGAAGCGTGGGTGAATGGGAGGAGGACAAGAAGAGGAAGAGACATGCTCCAGGCCCCCATCGTCACCATCCTTACCTTGTAGGTGTCCTCGGTATAGATTTGCAGTACATTGAGTCCTAGCAAAGCCGAGGTGCGAATGACCCTCTCGATCTGTCGGGGAAGGAGGACAGCATTTCTGGAGCAATCAATCATGACACTATGGGTTGGGTGGTGTGCGTCTGGTCAGCCGATGCCGCAAGTCGTGACAATCCCCCATCCCAGGGGCTACTGCGCAAGCCAACTTACCCCATACGGTCGAATTCGGCTTGCTCGTCAAAGGTTAGTGTCTGGACCGACTGTTGCTCCGGGGCATCAGCGGCAATGAGGATATGGCCCAGGGCACGAAGGGCTGACATGGGAGTAGGAGGGGATGGAGGGAGGGGGAGGGGTATGAGTGGAAGCCATGGCATTGACGAGACGATGAAAAATCCCCACCTTCGGTGATACGCCTGTACTTGATCATGATGTGGACTTCATACCCGGACTGCTGGGCCTTGACCTCGAGACGGCCATTGGGAAAGTTGGAGTCTTCAGCTGGGAAAAAGGTGAGGAACCAACAGGGAGTGTCCTCGGAGTCCAAATGGATATCCGGGTTGGCAGAGGCGCCTGGATTGTCCTCCTGCTCGTTCTGCCATCCCAGCTCCATCTGCAGATCCATTTCCTGGGGTCGGGAAAAGGTAAAGTTCGGGGGCATGGGTAGGACGCGTAGGGTGGGAGCCAGTCGCAGCTCATCCCGGAAGGCCGCAAAAGTCTGAAGGGCTGGGATCAGAGAGCGTGGGCACGCCACAACATTGACCAAAGGCTGCGGGTTTCGGAGGTGGGCGGCCATTGCAAGTGGTGAAAGGGGGAGGAGGAGGAGGAGGAGGAGGAGGAGAGTAGTGAGGATGGAGCGAGTAGGGGGAGATCAAGAGGGACGAGCAAGAATGGATATGTGATGTGAGAGGAGGGACAGGGGAAAGGGTGGACGCGTCTCGCTTTTATAGCT
The DNA here is from genome assembly GCA_003614145.1 of Piptocephalis cylindrospora. Classification (NCBI taxonomy): domain Eukaryota; kingdom Fungi; phylum Zoopagomycota; class Zoopagomycetes; order Zoopagales; family Piptocephalidaceae; genus Piptocephalis; species Piptocephalis cylindrospora. Next base: position 6,346 of record KZ987907.1, read on the forward strand.
TGGTAAGGGCTTCTACCCTGTTCGACCCAACCAAGGACGGCTGATAGGGTGTCAGCGGGGGCGGAGCAGACAGGACGGCCGAGGTGTGGTGAGTAGACATGCAGCGGGAGCTCACTGTATCAACACCAGCACCCAGGTCCTCCCATCCGCCAGCTCATGGGCCCTCCCCCTTACTTGGGCAGCCTGGTAAAGGGTTCCAGTCTCGCACGCCTCAAGCCCCTGTCGATGCTCTGCCCGCTCCCATCCCCCCACAGCCGCACTTGGCAGAGGCTGGATGATTACCCATCCATGGAGCGCGTGCTACGGGCTTGTGCTCCACCCATATCGGTCATGTATGAACGAAGATGATTGGGCGAGCTAAGCCTTGGAACAGGGTCCTTCCCTCTCCGCTCCTCAGTATCCACTACCAGACAGACAGGCGAAGGGACGGCGTAAGCTGACCTCACTTTGACGCGGACGGAGTTGGAAAAATACTCGCTAGCCCTTTACACCAATCCCACAGCTCTGGTGAAGCATAGTGAGTCATTTGTGAGTCATCGTGCAGTATGGATGATTCGACGAGAGCTGGTTGTACCAGGATGAAAGCTCCGAAAGCTCATAGCATGAGTAGGCGTACCCCAATTCAATCTTCTTTCACCCGTCAAAGCACATTCTAGATCACGTGAGGATGAGCGCTGAACCATTTTTTTTCTTGCTGGCATCCAACTACGGCGACTTGATCCCACTCACTGCAGCAGTGTGTGTCTGCAGAGCCGCTTTACTTTTCCTTGTAAGAGGGATCGATGTGTGTGATAAGTCCCATATAGGTGGAGCAGAGCGTTCGAATATAAGGCCCATATCCCAAGGCGCAAGCACGCGTGGGAGGGCCCAAGATCAAGGTCTATAGCCCTTCAAGGGATTAAAAAAAAGCACACTGAATATATGAAATCTGTTACCACACCCCTCTGCCCAAGACGGCAAAGGACATCAAACTACAAGAATGTTGCTGGGACGGGTTGGGGATTCCAAGTCCCCGCTAGAAATTATCTCCAAGGCTTGCCCGCTCGTCTTGTCGCCCGAGTCATTCATGTCCGGGAAATTCCCGCTCCGGACGAGCACGGGGACTGGGGGTTGAATGGGCCCCATATTCTCCTTTGCGCACTTTTCATCTATCTTAAAGCCAAAGACGTCGCTCTCTCCGGATATGGCTGAATCCAGCATGGGCTGGCCGGGTCGTCGAATACTACTGTTGGTCCGGGTCATCGAGATGGAATTGGTATTGGAAATCGCGGCGACAGCCTCGGCCTCCACCACCTCATCGTCTACACCCTGACGCGTGCCCCAAGCCGTGACGTGCAGGGTGCACAGGGCATACAGCTTCATGATGGCAAAGTAGTAGTTGAACAGGACAAAGGCCGGGATGTGGATGACATCCTGAGGCCGTTTCCACAGATGGGGTGTCAGCTTGACCACACGAGTAGCCAACAGCCAGATGGCATAGGAAAGCCAGACGTTCCAGATGGGCAAATGATACCCACCCCGGATACACAGGTACAAGACGGATGCAGGGCCGGAGAGGAGGGTAAGGGGGTTGAAGAGCTTGTCCACCATGGTAAAGGCCACGTACGGATGCCGACTCCAGATGTACCGCTCGGTGAAGAGCGACCTAAAGTCGGATCTCCAGGTGTTCCGGGTCCACCGAAGGACCTGCTTGAGAAAGTGCCAGTTGGTCTTGAAGGTGGAAAGGAGCTCGGCCTCCTTGCACACCTGGATGTACGTGTTCCAGCCATGGGACACCATCCATCGGGTCAGAAATTTATCATCCCCCGAGTTCAACGGATACTTGCCCAGCCATAGATCATGGGTAAAGGCATGCTGAAACTCGGGGTCCTTGAGGATACAGGTACGGTAGGCTGCGGTACGTCCAGAAAGACAGCACACTCCCCCGTCAATGTGGGTGGAGGCGGCAATCTCAATGTTACGGATGGTGAGGCGAAATCCGGCAAGCACCTAGGAGACAAAGGATAAGTCCTCTACTGAGAATCCCTCCACGCCTCCCTGCCCACTGGCCCTAGGGTCACTTACCTCCCACACCGTCTGGTGTGCACCAATGCTCTTGACCGTCTGGGAAGTACCCACTCCACCCATGCATGGATCCTCATAGCAGGCAAGGATGTACTCTAGACATCTCGGGGGCCAGATCGCATCGTCGTCGACAAAGACCAGGATGTCAGTATGGGTGTTCTTGACTCCCTCCACCATCTGGAGCCGCTTGTTGGCTTTGGTCACAGAGAGAACCCGGATCCGATCGGGGCACACCCTGGTGGCCAGTTCCTTCAGAGGCTCCACCATCTGGGTCTCCGTGATAATCAAGATCTCTTTGGGATCGTTGGCGAGCCAAGAGTGTGCAGCCTCCACGAATTCCTCACCCGCATCGATCGTCGGGACAATGAGAGTCACGTCTCGTCGGGCCACATATCTCGGGTTTTTCATGGGCTGCCGGGGCTTGTAGACGAGGTAGGCGGCAAGCTTGATGAGGAACCAGACATATCGATAAAAACCAATGATACCTAGGGGTATAAAGACGGGGAAAAGATCGGCTGTTAACCATAGCATGGTAGATGGAGTGATGGGGGGTGGAGTGGGTCTAATAAGGGGGAAGGGTCGTGTGTGTCAAGGAGTGTCAGGGGAGGGGAGTAGAAGACGATCGTACGAGAAGGGCGGGTGGGGACGAATAGAGATCCTTGGTCTAATACGGAATTATGCAAAAGATGGAAGAAAGAAGAAAAATGGGAAAGAAGGAACGAGAGAATGTCTAATCCAGAGATAATATGGATGATGATCTTGCCTCAACCGGATAAAAAAACACCTTCAATCAGTGGAAAGGGCGAGGAGAGAGTCCAAAGGGGGAACGGATCTGTTATTGGGGGCCCATGGAGATACGATGAACATGCCATTCAGGGCGACAGGAATACTATTGAAAAGGGGGGGCGGGGGATTAGCAATAAAATCTACGAGGATGGCCAAAGTAGACAAAAGACTGGTGCTATTCTAAAGAGAGAATGTTTGGAATTATCATCCAGAGTTCATTTCCCACCTAGGGTCACAGAGTGATAATAGGGGGAAAAAGGGGGCCGGATGCCCCTTGAGTTGAAACTGTGGCTCCATATTGGGTTAAATGAGAGAGGCTTATAATATCTAGCTTTACCAGATCCAGGAGTAGGGCCTTGCCTTTGATATACGATCAGTCATTTTGCCAAAGAATTTCATGAGCCCCGCCTACCCAATAGGTTGATGGTTTCGCACCATGGTCCAAGTTCCTCAGAGTACTCATCCATCTGGAGGATGATGCGCGGACTGGGCCACGGAAAACTCGAATCGTCACAGGAGGGGTGCTGCAAGGGGGGATCTGTACTGTAGGGCCAAGGGGATATGTCTGTGTATCTGGAACTTGAAAAAAGTAAGCCCCACTATGGAGGCTTGGTCACTTTACCCTAGGAGAGGGGTCCACATGAGGCAGGGTGAGTGTGAGGGGAACTGGCGAGCATTGGCATCCGTCCTTGGACCCTTCTCTCCACACATACACACACCATATCATCATAATCAAGGGGAAGGGGGAAGAATGGGGAGAAGGGATATGAGATACCGTTCCGGGCCGTATCCATGGACCGGCTCCCTCCTGATTTCATGGTATAGAGCCCCGATTTTCTATCCACCCCAGATGAGAGCTATCCTTTAGGATAAAGAAAGAGGTGGGAAAATCTCTCCAGATGCGGGCCCATCCTCCATGATGAATCAGGAGATGTTTGTGTCAAGGGGGAGAGGTATGGATGCCGGGATGAAGGGTCAGTTCGGAGGCTTATGGGGACTTGAGAAGGTCGGCCAAGGAAAGATAGTGCATCTACTCAGAGGCCCATTGACCCACCTAATCCCCTGTGCTGCTTTCTTATCCTTTGGTGGTCGCTTTTAGGATGCTCTTCTTGTCAATGTAAAGGGCCAAAGGAAGGAAGTATTACTTTTTACTCATTTAGACATCCATCTCCCCCTCCTCCTTCCGTTACTGGTCTTAAACACGTGCTCCTCCAGACCTTTTCTTTTCAAAGCTACAACGATTCATTACCTATCCTCTCATTTACTACCATCACTCATCACTCTATCTCATACATGCTCCGATCCTTGAAATCTCTAGCTCGTCTAACCAGGTGGGTGCAGTCTAAGCAGGGAGAGGGGGTCCTTAATAGGATTCGTCCTTCCAGATAATGCTGATCATGTCTCTTGGCCACCCTAGACGGCCCAATTCCCCCGTACGAGGAGACAAAGTGGTCGTGGACGGTGATTCAGAAAAGATGCATGAGAAAAAGGAACAGATGGGCTCATTTATGGAGATGGGCCAAGAGTATGAGTCCGGCGGGAAATGGCTACGGAGTAAATGGGCCTTGCTTGGGGTCAATTTGATGGTGAGTGCCATGCATGAATTTGGCCGAGTTGCCAGGGATTCATTGTTGTTTAATCCCTCCATCACTCCAATGTCCTACATTCAGCTTGCATTGTACGGATCTTCCTTCTTAATCTTCTCTTTTATGACCTGGGGGAATTGTAAGTGAATGTTAAGTATCTAACGAGATCACAGTCAACTAATCATCCCCCAACTTACCCATTTAGCCTGGGACCAGGCCACCACGCTACTGAGCACGGACAAGAATCTGATTATCTGTATTTCACTCTCATCTTGACATTTCTATCAACCATATCTCTGTCCGTAGTGGCTAACGTATCATCCACCATCTCTTAGTGATCACTCTGGCTAGCACATTCACATTAATTTGCTCTGCATTCGGATTTTACGCCACTCTCACAGAACGTCGACCACTTTTGGCATGGTGGTGCATCATGCTTTGGCCGTGTCTAGCCATCATTACTTCCGTCGGGTATGTATCGTACAAGAGGCAGCTGTGGAATCTCCGAGCAAAGCTCGGACACCAATGGAAGGACTTTGGAGATGAAGAACGTTTACGCATCCAGGACAATGTAAGTGGAGATCTAGAGAGCTGGATAAGACGCCAACCTTTCTCATACATTTACTGGTTGTATTTTCATGGTAGCTTCATTGTTGTGGCTTCCAAGGACCTCTGGACCGTGCGGCTGCTTCTGCCAGATGCTATACTCGGTCTCTTCTTCCAGGGTGCCTCGGTAAACTCTATCGTTTCTCCCACAAGGCCCTAACTATCTGCTTCATCTCGGCTTTCAGCATTGTCCCCTTTCACCTCGCCGGTATATTTATCTCCCTTCTCTGTTCGAACCATGTTAACCGTAACTTTGGTCGACGAACCCGGTGATCGCCGGCATCTCATAATGGATTGTTTGCGCTTCCACTCATTTCAGTGTTCTAGTTCAATAGACAATTAGAGTATGATGAATATCACTCAATGAGTAGGTGGTGACTTTCCTATTATAAAAATATATTACCATCAAACACTCTGGATCGCTTGCATGAGGAAAATCTACATCGTATTGACGGGAGATTACCCATGACCATGGTGTGGTAACATGAGACAGCGTAATAAAGCCATTCAACATACACATGGAACCCACAAAAGGCCAAAATGTTACGGGTGACTTCAGAGGGAGGGCAAAGGTTATGAACTATCTTCAGGGTAGAAGAATGTTGTCAAGGGGAAGGAGAAATGGTTTAGGGAGAGGGGGGTCAAGGAGATATTTAGTAGACCGTATAAGCCCTTCACAGAGACAAACTTGGGGAAATATTGAAGTCTGACCCTCCTGGCATCAACCCCTCCCTTAACCACCCCTGATTAGTTGGTCTCCTTGGAGTAGAATAGCTGATGCTGCTTCTTTCCAAAGGGCTCATCGCTAGCCGTTTATTGTAGCTTTGACCGGGAGAGTCGTGCTGCTCATATCCTAACAGAATAGATCTTCCCCTATCCTCCGACCTCAATACTCTCCTATCCGCCGTGATATAGGGGATTGGGTATGGGAGAGGTGCCAAGGCAGCAGTAGACCTAACAGGTATATCGACATTTAAGGTTCGATCCCTATGCATTGTCTTCAAAAAGGCCGCATGAAATAGATCTTCATCTGCTCCCAGCACCCACTTCCTCATTTCTTCTTCATTCTCACTCCCTCAACACACCTGCTGCTGCTACAATGAAACTTTCACCTTCCTCATCCCGGAGGCCTGACACCACTCATCTGCCCATATCACTTCTTTTACTCCTTGCGGTCACGTCGGCGACAGCATCAGTTCAGCACGTCCGTGCTCAGGCCAGCACTTCAGAATCTAGTCTATTGAATGATTATCCCATAACGCAACGAAAAAACCTGGAGATCAACAACTCGGAAAAGGATATACTCTCTTCATGGAACATCATCAGAGCTAGCAATATCCATGATATGAGCATCACTGCCAATCCCCTGGGCGGTGGTGGCGCTCCATCTGTCCGCAGCTCCCAGGAGGAGAAGAAGAGTACGTCTTGGGCCGAGACAGAGCCCGGAAAAACTCACAATGAGCCTGATCTATGGAACGCGATGGAGGCTATGGTATTCGGAGGGCCGGAGCCAGAGGACAATGGTATTAAGGTCTCGGGAGGAGTGCAAGAACACCCACAGTCAACACCCTCAACATCATCGGCTTTACCTTTAGATGCCTCAGCACCATCTTCAGATGTCTTTTCCACATCCTCCTCCGAGTCGACTCCTTCACTCCCAGTCGCTGCCTCACCAAATACAACTCCGGGAGCCCAAATTCAGGACTCGGTCCTTCGGGTTCATTTCCCCAAGGGTTCTTTCGCCCAATCGCAGAGCGGCTCAGTGGGTGGTGGGGTCAATTTTTACGCCCAGCCCTTCGACACGGGAAATTTTACCAGCGCTTACCTGGCCTATGACGTGGCTTTCCCCGCAAATTTTACCTGGGCCCACGGAGGAAAGCTTCCGGGACTGTATGGAGGAGAGCCGGATGGGGCATGCAATGGTGGAAACGACTCAGACCAATGCTTCTCTGCGCGATTCATGTGGAGGGAAAAGGGGGCGGGGGAGGTGTACATGTATCTTCCTGCGCAGAAGAGAGATGCCTTTTGCCAAAAGAGACACGTGTCCTGCGCGGATGGGTACGGCCAGAGCATTGGACGTGGTCAGATCAACCTGGATCCGGGAAAGTGGACGCGGATGGAGATGTTCATGCAGATGAATGAAGCCAGCTCGTCGAATGGGATTCTAGCCGTGGCGGTAGACGGGGTAAAGGTACTAGAAGAGAAGCGGATGCCATGGAGATCAAACGCTGAGGTCAGCCCCTCTTCCATCATGTTCTCTTCCTTCTTTGGCGGGCATGATAGCAGCTATGCTACCCCGGTCGACCAAGACGTCTTTTTCCGGAATGTGGTCATGGCTGTGGATAATAAGCCGGTGACCGCATCGGCCCATAAGAGCATCTCTGGGTGGGGAGCCTGCGCGCCATGGCTAATTCTCGCTAGCGCCTGGATCAACTGGAGGGTTGTGTAACTTACAATAGAGAGCGAAATTACGTAGACACATTGCTTTAATAGGCAACATTTTCTATTTTTTAAAGTAGTTTACCTGCAATAAAAGATGCACGTTCACGAGGATGGCTAAAATGCCCCAAAGAATGTTGATCCACGGCGCAGTAGAACTGAGTGACGCTGAGAGTACCTTGGCGTTGTTTCAAGAGCAACCAGGCTCCTTAGTAGGATGAGATGGATAGCACATCGAATGACCTGTTGAAAGAGGGCCCTTAAGCAACATCCCGTTTCGGTGAAGGTTGAAGGGGCCTCCCTCCTCGACCGTTGTCCCCCTATCGCGAGACGGAGAGCCTCATCCCACAACCCTAGCCCTTTAAAACATGGTCACACGCCCTATCGGAGCTGTATTTTCTCCGACGGTCATTGGTGCATCACCTGATTTACCCCGCATCTGTCAACTCAAATAGGAAGTTTACGACGTTTGCACTGGCTTAAAGGACCGTCACGCATGCTTGATCTACAGATATACTTACCCATGGGATGAGAAAGGCAGATGCGCCTTATTTTTACTGACTGTGACTACTTTTGTCGAATCCATGACCTCATCCGATATGAGGGGATACGCCATCGTTGAATCATTCATGCAATATCCTGTAGGGTATGGGGGGGGAGAGAGTCCTCGTCCGAGCCTAGCCTCATGACCTTCAATCCCCATCAACGCATCCCATAGTAATATGCAGCTCCTCCCTTCCCTAATCACTCGTCGAAATGTCTTGGACACCAGTTGTGAGTCGATGAAGGTGGTGGAGGTGTGGGGCACAGATATAGTTGTGGTTGCTAAACAAACATAGTCTCTCCGACCCCTCAACAACGGGCCCTCCCACCTCGTCAATCCCGATCTCGATGGTAGGTGGTCTTTGCGTCAAAAGGCTCGTTGTCATATCTTTACCCTATAATGGGTATAGGGGAATGATGAAAATGTGAATAAATGGAGAAGCGCTTGATTCAGAAAAATATACATGCATTTATCATCACCCTCCCCACCCTTTCCCGCCCCCTCATCCCTTTACTCCTTGATCCTTGGGATAATCCCCAAGACGAATTGACCATTTGAACGAACCCTCCCTCT
>KZ987908.1:0-14933 GCA_003614145.1 Piptocephalis cylindrospora
GTTCGGCGACCGAGGCCAAGAGGCGAACCTGGTCGGTATCGGTAAGGTTGAGACGTAGAAGCTGGTGGCCGTCATATCGTACCCGAGTATCCCTGTCGGCACGGTAAGGAGGAGAATTTGCGCCTCTACGGCTCCGAACCGAGAAGAGGTACAGAGTAGTGAGGGTGACGCATAGGGTGACAGCGGTGAGAATGCGTACGAAAAATCTTTGTGGCAGGATCATGGGGGATTGAGGATGCAATGAACAGGGAGGGGAGAGAGGAAGAGGGGAGGGGAGAGAGGAGGAGAGGACGAGTACAAGAGGAGAAGAGGAGAAGAAAGTGCTTGTAATGAGTAGAGAAGGATGTAAAGGATGGAGGTGGGGAAAGAGGGAAAAAGGGAGACAAGAGGTAGTGGTGGGAAGAAGGAGAGAGTGGTGGGATAGTGAGAGGATGGAAGACAAGTCTCCTCTTTGTACTTGGCGGAGGATGAAGAAGGGGAGGGGGGATAGGAAAGTAGTGCACACCAAACACGCACGCCCTCACTTCATCATCCACACACTCTCTATGCGAGAAGGAGAGTGGGAAGGGAGAGTCAGAGGGTTGAGAGATGAGGTACACAGCATGGAGGAAAAGGGATGGAGAGGCGGGTTTTTACTGTACTTTCCGTCATCCGCTGTCGACGTGTCGGGGTTCCATGAGCTGTGGAAAAAAGGGGTGCAGAGACAGACATGAACGTTTTTGTGGTAGATAGGGAGAGAGGAGGAAGAAAAGGAGAGGAGAGTGAGAGTAAGCTGGAGAGAGGGACAAGGCGAGCGGCAAAGATGGTCGTCAGTCAGTTGAGTTGCCCCACACACACCTTCGTCCATATTCGTCGTAGATTCATGGGCTGATAGCAGGGTGGAGAGGGTGATTGGTAGGAAGACTACAAGACAAATAGGGCTGGGACAGGAGAAAGCGTGTGTGTGTGTGTGTGTGTGTGTGTGTGTCCAATATGACCAAGTGTACAGAGGGCTGATGAAAGGAGGACAGTATTATGGGCCGACAGTCCTGAAGGATGCAGTGGGTGTACGACAATGATACACGCGGTCCTTCTTCCTGTTCCGTGCATGCAGACGCGCACACCTGACTGACTTTTGCTAGCCGGCCTTGTTCTCTGTTGTCATGTCCTCTGCACGCTCACTCCATCCTCTTCTGCCTTACGGAGCGAGGAGTAGCCGACAAACAGTCTGTGCCTCTCTCGGGCTGTTATTATTCCCGGGCATGGCATGAGAGAAAGATTGAAGGAAAAAGGAGGCTGAGTCTCCTCCTTTTAGACTCATCACGCTCTCCTCTCCTCCCCTTGATCCTCGGAAGCATATGTGCATCGGCCCGAAGCAGTAAAAAAGAAAGGTCCCATGCACCTCCCCTTCACCTGCATCGTCATCGATGATCAAATAAAGGGTGAGTTGAAGCGGTGCTGAGAAGGAAGAGAATATCGCCATCACACGAGTTTGCCCATCCTTTATCCTTCCCCCGATGGATCAGGTAAGGAATGGAAGATGCAGTCATCCCATCTGCACTAAGAACATATGAAATACAGGCCAGTCTATCCTCCTCCCTCAACAGAATAAGGGTATTCAAAAAAAGAGTAAAATGGCCTTGGTAAGTATTGAACCGAGCACCGTCAGTATAGGGCGGGACACTTAATCTAAGATACGCCGGTAGACCATCCCACAACTGGAAGAAAGGATTTTGTGGCTTATTCTATTCTACTGTATTATAGTGAGACTGGTTTAAAGCAACCATGTTTCCTTCCTCCAAGGCCATGGAAATGGCTTGCTTGCTTCTTTCAATTATTTTCAAACCCTTTATATGCCTTTCCATCTATTCCAAACCATAAACTGGTCTGTACAGGAAAAATAGAGTTGACTTGTGATTATTCATCAAGATGACAAGAAATCTCTCCAAATCTCTATAATAAATTCCATTCAGTGAACATGATTGGGGTCCCCTAATTATTTCTCATTCTTTAGAAAATAAATACCATTGCACTGTTAATCAAGAACTCTGCATGCTGTGTTCGGATGCCCATCCGCCTACCCCACTGGGGAAAATAAAATGGGTTTATCATCACCAAGAACTCTGCATGAAACCTGCTAAAAAGTGTACCACAACAATCATTCATTCATATCCATGTCCCCCATATCCATACCCATACGCAAAAGCTCAAACCCCAAACAACTCAGGACCCTGAGATTGAACATAATCCTCACAAGCCTCCACATCATCACCCCAAGCCCGGAGACGTTGGTGCATACCGTTGATCTGATCCAGATCGAGGAAGCGGGGTTGGACCCAATTGACTTCGATCACCCGGTCTACCTCGTCGATGCTTCCCCGGATAAGGTTAAGGGAGAGGGCCTTCATCACCAGATGCTCCACCTCCTCCTCCTGGCCCAATTGAGCCTCCTTGGCCACCTCCCCAAACGCCAAGCGCCGACTACCCTTACCTCCCCCACTACCTCCGGTCCTACGGAAGACCGTCTCGATCAGCGCCTCCAGCCGGATCTTTTGCCTGAGGAAGGCCGAGTGCTCCTGGAGGATGGGTTCCCCAGGAATCTGCGTCTCTAACTGATCCCAGGCCCCAATATCTCCGCGGTTAAAGGCCACAAGGGCCTGGGCCAACCAAGAGTACTGGGCCCCAGGGGACGAGGGTCCCTGGATGGCCTGGAGAATTGGGTGGGCCAGGAGATCGCCAAAGTTATAGATCGTGTCGCCCACCAGGGCGGCAATGGCTAGATCCTTTGCCCTCCCCACTCTCTCCTCCTCATTCAACGCATCCACTCGAACGCACCCAAGGTACAAAAGGGCATTCTTGTAGTAATCCCCAAAGTCTCCCTTTTGCTGTTGAAGGGTATGAGTAGGGGATGGAAAAGGCAGAGATCCCTCTTCCAGAACTCACCTTATGGTACTCAGCGGCCACACGGTAGTAAGAGGCATGGACCGAGGTCTGGGGAGCGGTCTTGGACGCAAGGAGATCTAGTGCCATACCACATTCGGTGATGACCTCCCAGGACTCAGTAAGGTCTCCGAGGAGGAGTCGGTAATGCAAGGCCTCCATACGAGCTTGGATGTGGGCAGCTTGAACTGTGTCCTCCACGTCATCCGTTTCTTCCTGCAGAATGGCAATCCCTCCACGCACTGTTTTTTTCTCCAGCAGTTCCTTCGCCACTCCATCAAGGAAGGTTGAGGCTTCTTTTAGCTCTATAGACGGTAGAAGTAAGAATAAGGGAATCGAGCTACATCCCATCTCCCTCTCCTCCCCATCTCTTCATCAACTCACCGGAGTACTGCCGGGAGGTGTAGACTGCAAGTTCAATCCACTTTAATGGGTCAAGACGAGTTTGGAAATGGGTGATAAAGTGCTGGTAAAGTGGGATCAGACGGGGCCCAACTCCCTGTTCCTGGACAAAGGAAAGGAGATCCAGGGTCAATTGATGCCATAGTCTAGGGAAGAAGAGATGGGTCAGGTCACAAGTCAAGATCATCCTAGGTCCTGTTTTGGGAATTGAATAGTAGACCTACTTTCGCTCATAGTGCTCCTCAAACCTAGGGTAGTAGGCCTTGAGGGCAGGGTTTGCCTCCTGTCCTTGCTGTCCCTGTAGGAAGGAACGAACCGAGCTGTCGATATCCAAAGGACTCATGATGCGATGTGGGAAGGGAGGGATGTGGGAAGGGATGGAGCGGGATCAGATGGAACGAGATGGGATGGGAAGAAGGGAAGGTTTATGGAGACAAGGAGGACTTGCGCGTTCATCATCATCTCACCATTTCTGGTGGGAGACACACACACACACCACCCATCATCCCCGCCCCCTAGCGCGCCGCACCCACATTGCACCTAGCTGTACTTGAGGGAACAGTGTGGGGGCCAGAGTGAGGGAGGAAAGATTGGGTCACCACCATTACTACTGCTCAACTCCGCACACATCCGTCCTGCACTCAGGGAGAAACGTTGAGAGGGATGATCCCGTCCATTCCATGGTCAGACAAGATCTGTATAATCTGCTGTTCATGAGGAATGCTTAATGATGTCTCTAGTTCTTAGTAGCGTTATTACGAGCGATGGCTGATTAAAACTCATTTCAATAATAAAAATACCTTTTCCATGCCACCATCGTAGATATATTTGAAGGAGAGCATCTGAAAGAGACCAAGGAAACTCCCCTGACTCCACAAGCTTCCCACTAAAAAAAGATAAAATACACACACATCAATCCTCATGAGCCTACCTCAATCGACGGAGGACATAAAGGATGGCCGCGGTCCAGGCCCCAAGCGCTGCAATACCCATGCCTCCTTGCATAAACCTCCTCATCCTCCCCACCTCCCTTCCTGTTTTTGGTCCATGAGCCGCGCCAGGTCGATGGTGCGCTAGCCTTGGTGGAAGGGCTCCCAGTAGACCCTTCACCTGAGCCTCCAGGCGTCGAATACGGAATTGGAGTGAAGATAGGGTAGCAGGGCTACTTGATCCCGATCCACCGCTCCCTGACCCAGGTCCAGGGCTGAGTGATCTAGACGGATTGATTACTGGTACAGAAGGAGGCGGCGACCCCCTCCTACCCTCCTCCTCCTCTTTCACTCCTCCCTTCAAGTTGGAGGAGAGTGCTGTGGGGCCCTCCGCATATCCCAATGGAAGAAGTCTAGTGTCTTCAGAATGAGGAGGAGGCACCTCCTCCAACTGCTTCACCAACTTGATAAAGCCTTGAGGGATCGCCTTGGTGGCCACGTACTTGACCACGGACCCGGGGATCCAACCTTTGAGGTCCCCCTCCACCAGCTGGAGCACTGTACACGACTCTTTCCCCTGCGCCTCATGCCTCTCCTTGACAGGTCTTACCCATTGCCCCGCCACGCCAGCATGCATCCGGACCACACCGCCCGTAGGATCGGCCGGACAGTCCGGATGGGTGGTGGATTGTGTGACCCCGAGAAGACCTCCTCCCTCCTTCGGGCTCAAACGACGGATGTGCGAAAGAAGGCACAGATCTCGGGCAGATGTGGGCCACACTGGCTTGGTCTGGACGTGAGTGACGTTCGTGGACGGCGAGAGGGATTGCACAATCCCCGAGTATGCGCACATATCATCCCATTCGGTTCGCCGGGATGGGTCAGCTAGTAGATCAAAGGCTGTCCCCGATGCCACGGGGATCGTCGCCTCAATGCGGTACCGAAAGGCTGCTTTCTGATGTCGATGTACCTGAAGGAGAAAGGGCGAGGTTTGGGTGTGGACAAGAATCCAGTCCTCCGTCGTTTCCAGATTCTGATTCGCCATGGCCAAGAACTCCTGGACAAGTCCCTCGCACTCCTTGGCAATAGGGGAAAGATACTCTTTTCCTTTGATGTCCTGGGAGGAGGATTCAGCCATTTGCTCGGTGTTTTCTTGGACAAAAAGACCATTCCTTTCCTGACCCTTGTCTCCTGGAGTAGAAGAGCTGTCCACTCTACGATCAGCGCTTGGTTGGAGAGAGGGACCCTTGCCCCCTTGAGTGGATGAAGGGAGGGAATGATCTACTAGGGTGGAGGGTAGGGCATGGGAAGAGGAAATGATTTGTCGATCAGGCGGGATGTATGATGGGGAAGATCGGTTTCGGGGAAGGGCGTACTGAGTAGCCAAACTTAAAACTGGATCAGCCGAGGCCAGGACATCTGGCCGATTAACCAGTCGAGACATGTACACCATTTGTACCAAGGTCATCACCAGAAGTTGGAAGAGAATACAATGCAGTCGGTCCACTTGACCCTGAAAGAGTGCTTCATTCAGCATTAGGAGCACGGGGACTGGGGTTGCCATCAGCGCTAATCTGGGTATGAGACTAAGGGGCGTTGTTGTCGTCACTACGGTTGGGGTGGAGACAGAAAGGGTTTGAACAGGTCCAGTCCTTCCATTGGGAATCAATGGGGTAGACTCCTCCAGGGTAGTGACGTCTGTCTTTGGGGGATACGCAGGATTAGGGGACATATGAAGAGAGAGGGAGAGAGAAGGGGGGCAGGGGAGAGGAGAAGGAGAAAGAAGAGTGATGACTTCCCGGGCTGGTCCACCACTCCAGTTCAATCCATGTGCTTTTGTATTGATTACTAGCAGTGGGAACCGAGGTAATCTTCATGTCATTTGCCCTGTTCCTATAAGGAGTGGAAGTGTGTGTAGCTGTCGTTATATCCACCATCTCCCCACACACATGATTCACTTGGGATATTCCTCACACTGTGCATGCTGCTGTGCTATACATACTCAGGTAGTGGTGTGGGATGAGACCTCGTCTCATCCACCCAATACTGATACTGGTGTGATCAAGCCCTCATCTCCCTTTTCCGGACGTGTGCCGCTTGGGTGCTTTTGGAGCGGTCTCACCTGCCCGAGACCCTTCCTCTTATCATTATGACCCCTCATTCTCCATCAATCGCGGTAAATAACCTAGAGAGGGCATGGAATTGGAGATGGGTGGTAATGTATGAGCCTGTGTATCGTTAGACGCTCTTCATATCTCTTACTTGATAAGAAAAGACTCCTGAGAAGGAAAATGACATCAGATTTATACGCGTCATGATGATCATCGTTCCAGGCTGAATTTTCTTTTTGATAGTTATCCACTCCTTTCAATTATCTTTATTATTCTCGGATGTATAATTTTCAACTACCCCACTCAACCTGTTCTCTCTCCTTCCATTCCTTCTCTCTTTCTCTCTCTCGATTTCTTCCTCCCACTAGCATGCTTCGCCTTAGCCTTTTTTCCCTTGTGCGCCGCGCCCCATCCCGCCTGGTCGCAGCACCCAAGGCCAGATTCAGCTCATGGACCTCACCTCAGCAGTCTTGGTGGAGTCGCCACCCCATTCTATCTACTCTGGGTGGCGTGACCTTGGGCTCTGCCCTGTACGTTGGCTACCAGTATCAACAACGCGTCCTCGTTTACCCCTCGGCCGTCCGTGCCCACCTGCGCCGAGGCCTTTTTGCTTGCCAAAAGGGCGATTTTCTTAGTGCTCAGGAACCCTTTGCCAAGGCCTATGCTGAGGCTCGAGCATCTCCCTCCCTGACCCAGGATGGTCAGGCTATGTTGGGCCTCGTCGCTCGCTACATCGATGTCCTAGAGGCCGTCAATGATACCGATACCGCTATTCGCGTCCTCCAAGATACTTTCTCCACCCTTCTTCATCCACCCTTCTCCTCCTCCTCTTCTCCTATCCCTCCTAAGACCCTTTCAACTCCAAAAATCACTATAGATCTTGCTGTACGACTAGCTGATCTCCTTGAGGATACCGGTGATACCGAAGGATGTGCCAGGGCCCTTCTATGGTCCTTGTTCCATATGCTCTCCAAGGCCCCTCAGGCCATGCAACCACCCTCGTTTGGCTCAATCCCGGATATGCGTAAAGCCATGGCCGATTGGTCGTCCGTGGAGGATGTAGCTGCTGTTATGGAACGCCTGGCCCGACTCTACTTTGTCCAGGGCCGCATTGACGCTTCCTTGGGCCTCTATCGTCGTCTTTTGCCCCTTCTCCCCGAATCTCAAGTCTGTGAACGGTCCACCATCCTCATCGCCATCTCTGGTCTGACTCTACAAAAAGGTGACCCCCATGCTGCCCGCGTCCTCCTCCGTCAATTGAATCCCACCCTCCTCAAACACCAATGCTCCGATGTATGGGAATCCATGGCGCACACTAGTGAGGTCATTAATCAGGTAATGGGTTCTGTATGGGCTTACTATTGCTATTATATGCTTCCATCTCATCTTTTCCTACATCTAGGCCGAACAAGGCGAATCGTCATCACACGAGACAAGGGATCTGATGAAATAGAATATTATCCATATGTGTGTATACTTGGCCTACCTATATTCATGCCTCCACATCCTCCTATCCACGTCCATACCCATACACACGCTTCCCCCCTCCCCTTCCCCCTCTCTTTTTACTCCGTAGAGGCCAAACGGATGGTGGAGAGCTCCCGTTGAACATAATCCCCACACCGCATCGCTGGGTACTTCTCTGGGTCCTCCGGAAAGGTTGGGGGAATTGGAGCTAGAAGCTCGTCCGAAGCTGTGTGGAGGAAGAATGTGGAGCTGACCCTCCATACCGGAGCGTCAGGATTGGGGGTTTGTGCCTTAGTCTTTTCTACTGCCTCCAGGGTCCCGGGAAGGATGACTACCTCATGGTATCCAGCCCGAATGGCCCCTCCTGTCAGCCACTCCAGCTGCTTCCCTGCCTGGACGAGGAGGCAGCCCGGGGGAACACGTGGGGCCAAGCGTTTCCCCGTATTTCGCGCCCAGATATGCAGACCAGGATATCGACTACGCCCATGTAGTGTCAGGAGATTAAGATCGTAGTGGAAACCTGCTAACACCCTTCCAACCCGTTCTTCCCCTGTCGTGAGATCCGAGCCTGTTGGGGCCAGCAGGTGGGGGCCTCCCTTGACCATAGAAGCCAGAGATTCCTCATGGGGTAGACCGAGTCCTAGGGCCAGGGCCCGCGTTAGAGAGATTCCCGCATCATGCAAGGCTCCACCCCAAGAATTCATCGTCTTTTTCCACTTGACCTCATCCTGACTTTCAGGAACGACGGGTGGGGCATTCAAGGCTGGAAACTGCGTGGAAGGTCGGGTTTCTCCAATCCTCCAAAAGAACCTCCATTTTGGATCTGGCCCCGTGGCTGTCTCTGGCCGTTCCCCCTCCTCCAACTGGGAAATGACGCGTTGGCACGTCTCATCCGATCGGCACTTGGGGTCCTCCCTTCCTCCGGGTGTCACTCCGACCTGGTAATGGAGCTCAGGGCGCGCATCCTTGAGTTTGGTTTCATAGGGCTGAGCAAAGTAATCTTCCAGCATATCCAAAAATTGTTCATTCAACCCCTCAGGAATCCGCGGGTCTTTGAGGGCCAAAGCTCCATACGTTTTTAGGGCCTCTGCAGCCTAGAGAAAGGGAGAGCGAGAGAAAGAGAGAGGATATTGGGCAAGGATGAGTAGCTGGGAGGGGGGAGAAGGGAAAAAGCGGACCGTCTTTTACCTTGGTGGCTTCGGCTTGAGCCGCCGATGAGGTGGAATCTTCGAGAAGGGGGCTGAGATCAATTACGGGAAGTTGCATTGGTGGCATGATGTTTGATGGTTGACTATGTGAGTGAGAAGGAGTGAAGGAAGGGGTGGAGAGGAACCTTGCTTCCCTAGCCAATCTGTTGTGACTTGGTCTTTATAGGCTTCCCCTTCCTCCCCCCGGATATGGCGGAGATGACACACAATGAGAGGAGGGGGTCAAATCATTGTTGTTAGTCAGACGAGTGCATCACCCCAGAGAGACGCATTCAAATGATGTGTGATATACGCAGAATTGCTGTTCAAGGTGGGTCAGGTGATTATCCGAGTCTGCATAGGCATACATCTCATCCCGATTTCATGACCTTGCCTAGCCTTGTAAAGTTTAAGATGAGGGCGAAAGGGCCATTACTCACTTCCAGATACAGACACATATTCACACACACAGCCAACGGTTTGTAACAACTTACCCTGTCGCGTCAACAACGCCACTGGGCGCGGAGTGAGTTTGGCCTGACGCGAACTTTCGCGATTTTTTAGGTCACCCATTGACAAAGGGTGGTACAAGTCTCAAGAATAGTGTCTATCTTCTTTGCTGTACTCTCTTCCCCAGCCCTCTTCTCTGCTTCTCCCTCCTATCTCATGCCGAAGGACTCTCACTCCATCTTGGAAGCCTCAGAGACCAAGGAGGAGGGCATTGGCCAGATTCTCCAGACTGCCCCTCTCTTTCCTCCTCTTCCGGCACGCGAAGGTATGAGCAATACGCCAGCTTCTACTAGTCTGAGCTCGGGGAGCCTCCTTAATTTCCCATGGAGAGGGTTATAACCACCTTTCAAGGCCCACGGGAAGAGCTTTATCCTTTCCAAATCACTCACGTTTCCCATCCTTCTAGTGATCAACGACCTTCTCCGACCTTGTATTCCTCTGAATTCGAACCCCTTTCCCAATCTTCCTACCTCAGACCGACATGCTTCAGACATCAATTTGCTTCCTTCCACGGATGAGCTAGAGCAGGAATGGGAGGTATTGACTTATGTTGCCTCCACTTGTCCCATCTCTCTTGCTTCCTTTGTGTAAGTATCGAGATGATGCAAGGTCATGACTTTGCCTGTATCCCTTTACTTAACCCACTTATCCCCTTCTCTAGGGAATTTACAAATATGGACAGTACGGGGCCCAAGGACAACGAAGATCCAGAGTGCTGCAAGCAGCTTCTCTCTCCTCGTACCCGCCGGCTCCTTTCCCTTACCCATCCATCCTGGGAGGAGGAAACGGATAGCGTGATTAAAAGGGAATCTTCTTCCCCTTGTCCTATATCTGAGCCATTTCCCTGGGTAAATCCCCATCTTGATGACGAAACAGATCGGTATAATTCCATCCCCACCCCTCCTCCTCTCCCTCCTTCGATGACTATGGATTCGGCTTCTTTTATCCCATTGGATTCTTCATTTACTCCTCCTCCCGCTTCCTCTTCCCCGGATTTTCAGTTGCAAGAGCGGTCACCTACTTTGCCGGCCCCTTCATCACAACCACGACCACGGTCATCCACGCCCCACTATCCCTCCTCATCCTCGATGCTCGATCCTTCAGCGGTGTCCCCTCATCCATCTACCCCGCCCAACTATTTCATTCCTGAGGTCGTCATTCCTAGGAAGAGGAGTTTGGAGGAGAATATGCTCATTAGATTCAATTCTCCGAGAAAGTCCTTTACTTCTCCTTCTACCCTTTCCTCCCCCTCTTCCATCTCTTCTTCCTCACCTATTCGGCCTTTAGGGGACCCCTTAATCACTCCTACAAAGGTCATTTCAAGTCGGCACCTTATCGACCCCCTTCCCCGTCTCACGCCGCTTCAGGAGCGTGGAGAAGAGGAGAAAAAGAGAGATAGCCAGGCTGTCAACGCCATGATAGACTGGATTGACCGAGTTCTCACAGATCACTCCCAGATTACCTCAGCTACTCATCAAGAGGAGAAGGACTTGCTTATGAACCAAGCAGGAAATTTCAGTCCTCCATCTATCGCTATCCTTAGATTATTTCCTCCGCTCTATCGCGCAATTCTCTCCCGGCCTTCTCCTCCATGGAAGAGGGTTGGAATCATCAGATGGCAGGGGCTTGTTCATCTTCTTGACCGATCTGCTCTTCATCTTTCCACTCAACTTACCCTTGAATCCGACATTGTTTCATCCTCCTCCTTGCCTTTCCAAGCAAAAGACCTTACTCATCATGCTATCCTCCTTACTCATTGTCTCATCCTCGTCATGCAAATTGATATGTCACATTGTACTGGAGAGGAAAGCGCGGAGGATGAGGAGGAGATGCCTTTGGATGGTGATGAAGACTATGCTCGATACTCGAGACCTTCTCCAATTGTTCAGGTCAGTTCTGAATACCTTATCCTTATCTTTTCCCGCCTTCACTTCGTTAATCTCTTTTGTCTTGCCCAATTCGTAGTTGTACTCGGAGGAAATTCTCACCCGTACTCTTCTTCTACTTCGGTGTGTTCTCGATCAGGCCAAAGGTTCTCAGCTTCTTCCTTCAAGTCCAAATCATCTAGAGGGGGATGAAGCCGAGGTGTGGGTCTGGCTAGGGGAAGTATGGAGCGGCATGGGCCGTGTCCTCTCCTCCCCCTTACCACACCCTCATGCTCCTGTTCCTGGGCGTAGGATGAACTAAATCCCCATCTCTCATAGCCCCATACTTCTCCCCACCCCAACCACTGATAACCTGTCTTCCTCCTTTTCCCCCTCTGATCCTGCTAAAAGCAAGACCGTCTCCGAGACTACCCTTACCACCCTCACCTATCTCTGTGTGTCTTATTTGGAAAAGACGGGGTTCTATTCCTCGGCCACTCGTGGAAGAGGCAGGAGGACGGGAACCCGGGAGGGCCTTGTCAACGTTCTTTCAAGGGTCATGACCTCCTGTCCGGATCATCGAGAGTGGATCCTCACCGAGGTCGTTTCCCTTCTCCGAAATCAACTTTCTCTCCATGTATCACTGGAGGAAGCGGGGAAAAATCATGAGGATGACGAGGAGGAGAAGGATGTGGAGGATGGGGATGGGATTGAAGGAGGAAGAGAGGAGATGCTTCACCCTAAAGCCCTTCGTGAAGAACGAGCCTCCATGGGTCAGGTGGGGGCAAGAATCCTCCTTAGTCTGCTCCAAGCGTGTGAAGATGGTATGATGGTTTGGTCTGGATGGTTCTTTACTTGGTTATCTCAACGGTCCTCCGAGGCTAAAGCCTCCCGGTTAGCCGGTGAAGATTGGGATGCTTTGGGCGCTCTGGTGGTTCGGGAAGCTTGTCGTCTCGTTGATGACGTGACATGGCCCATTGCCTCCACCATCCAAGAGGTCCTCTTACTTCTTACCCCATCTTTACCAGGGAGAGATCAGGTGGCTTGGTCTGGTCAAATTCTCCTCTCCCTTCTTCATGCTAGGGCCCAAGCGAGGCCCGATCAAGATGATGTTAATTTGCCATCAGTGGACCTGGAATGGCCAAGATGGTTAAGGGGGATCAAAGATCAGTATGGCATGTCCCTTGCCCTTTCCTGGATTGCTCATCAAGTATCCAAGGATCGGCAGGCCTATTTAGATACTCAAACTCAGCAATTAAAAACCGAAGAAATGGATGATGAGGAGGAAAATTCTTGGGATGCTGGATCTCGATGGGAAATATATCTCAAGAACTTGGAGGATGAAGAAGAAAAGGACGACGAGGGAATTACTCACCTTATTACCCTTCCTCATCCCTCTCATTTCCTTCCCCATACTCGGGAAAGGGATCTTCTCCGTGTCATCTACTATTTATCCTCCTCTCTTCTCTCTGGCTCCTTCCCCGGAGGTGTCACCGATCGGGCAAGAGCCACAAGGTTACTTGGAAGGTTGGGCCCGGGCCTACTAGCGTGGCTTGAATTTCTCGGGCCCGAGAGGGACGCGAAAAAGGAGGAATCTGTGCAATCCCTTCACTCCATCCTTGCCATAGGGGTGCGAAGGTTAGTGGATGCCTTGATGCACCGATACTCGGATACCTCAGCATCCATCCGGGAGGCCGCAGTACATGCCCTCGGCAAGATGTGTCTCATGGCTCGGTCTAGGTCCCGATGTCTTGATCGAGGGATTTGGAGGCTTCTACGAACTGGAATGTACCCTCTTCTTACCCAGAGGTCCCAGGATCCCTCGGTCAGTGTCCGTCGAAGGCTAGTGGAATTTCTCCGCCAATTCTATCTTTTAGAAGAGGACCGAGTAAGGGAGGAGAGTCAAGGACGAGGAGCTCAGCTCGGATCCTCATCATCCTCCACTTCTGCCTTGCTGGCTCATGTTTCTGGGACCATCCTTAGGGTCATTGCTCATGATGAAGATGCTGGGGTGAAGGTGGGTTTATTTGGGAGATCCAAAGGGTCAGTTTCCTCCGCTTCCAACTCATTTCCTTCCATTTTATTATAGACCATGGCGTGTAGAGCCCTGATGGGTTTATGGTTTGGACCGGACAGGTCGAGTGAGGGCACTACTTCTTTCCATCCCATGGTTATTCAAGCCAGAGTTAATATCCTACTTGGCGTGGCCAAGGGAGGCGTGCACGAATCAAGTCGAGACCTCATGTCTTCCCTCTCTGAGGTACATGTCTATGCACTTAAGCGAAATGGGTCATGTCATTCATATTCTCTCCTTCTAGGTTATTCTACGGTTAGTTAAAAAGGATGATAATCCCGGGACCATCAGGACAAAGGGGGATAGTACGGGAGTAAGGATGGCCAAAGATGTGATGAGTCGAGTGATCGAGGCCCTCTTGGAGGCCGAAGAAACCGAAGACAATGAGGAAAACCAACAGGATAGAGTAAGCCATGCAAAGGTGCCGCTTGATTCTCATGGTGAGATAGTAATGCTTTTCCTAACCTATTTTGCCTTTATCCAAAAATACCGAAAAGGTCCTACAATGCTGCTGGGTCTTGGCGTGCTTTGCAAGGGCTGCTCCCCATCTCTTGGTCAAGCATATCCGTATCATGGAACCCTACTTGGTGTACGATACTGGGGTGAGTTTCTCTTTTCCCTAAAGCTTCTTTTGCGTATTGCTCCGGCTAACCACCATTGATTTAATTACTACTTATGGATCTCCTAGGATGTGGGGGAACAAAGGATTCAGCAAGCTGTCCTTTCCCTTTACCTAGATGTACTATCTCTCTTGCAAGGAGAAGATCTTATTCTTGAATGGTTGCATGGTCAATTACTTAGGCTGATCAATGTTTGCTCCTCTACGGTATGAAACATATATTCCGAGTGGAGGGTGCGATGGATAAATTACCCCGCCTTCAAAAATAACTTTTTCTCTTCATCTCAACAGGTCCTGCCCGGGGCAGTGGCGTGTATGTGTCGTGTCTCTTCCATGATTAAGCCTTCTCAGCCTGTTATTATCCTTCAATCTTCCATTGGTACGTCATTTTATGGCGATGTAGCATTCTGTTCCCGTGAACTGATATCCCACCCCCTCTCCTTTACCTTCTGCAGCTAAGCTTCAAGAAATAATCAAGGGCCCTTACATGGGTATGAATTTATCCGCTCAGAAATTGATGGTGAGGATGATGCTAGTAGCGGGCTTGCTAGCTAAAAATGCCTGGAGGTATTCGGTGACGAGGGAATGGGCCAGGAAGGATCATGAGTCCCATCTGCATGGTATATTCCTTGTTATTCTCTCCTCTTCTTCTTATCCTATGTTGGTCCGGGAATATGCTTTGCAAGCCCTGGGTGAGTAAAGGAAATAGGGGAGAGCCGTAATTAAAAGCCACATCTCAAACTCCCTACTGATATACCGGTCATTAGGGTACCTCTGTGCTGGGTTCCCGAGGCTATTGATCCAGCCCAAGATGCAGAATTTGATGAAAGAGGTCTTTGACTCCGGTCAA
>KZ987909.1:0-14924 GCA_003614145.1 Piptocephalis cylindrospora
AACGTCCGGACACATCCAGCGGACCCTCTCGTCCACATTTCCCATTATGCCGAGGAGATGATCCTGACCAAGTCCTTGGCGGGGTCCATGCCTCGGATTTTTGAGGGTGCGGATAGGACGAAAAATGGCCAAAGTAACTGGCAACCCCATGGAACGTCCGGACACATCCAGCGGACCCTCTCGTCCACATTTCCCATTATGCCGAGGGCGACGTAGGCGAACTTCCCCCGCCATCTCTCCTGTTATCTCTGATATCTTCCCTATATCTTTTCTGCTCTCAATATGGGGAGTAATTGGTCGTTTACACTGCTTTCCTCTCCTCTCTTGCTATCTATTATGTGCTTTGTGCACTTGGTTTGTGAGTGGGCAAATAGACGATGAACATATTGATTGATAGAACCTTTATATTTTCTCTCAATGGGGTAGGCTGTTAGGCGTCTGAACACATAAACCCGCCCAAATAAGCCAGCAGAGAGATGATGGATATAGGTAAATGTGAATGTATTTGCTGTATTGGATATTCTTTTTTGTTAATCTGCTGTACTTTCTTTCTTTATTTTGTATGCGCACAAAGGGAGAGGTATAGAGTATGAGCAACAGCATCAGCATTAGCAGTGTCGTTGACAAAAAGATATGGGCGGTTTCTATCAAATGAATTTACGATGGATGATTTTCAGTTTTATATGTCAATTCCAAACATTGGTACGACTTGTTGGACAATTGCGCCTTTGGAGCTGTAGGATTTCCTGGAGCCTTTTCTAATGCAATATTGTTGGAGGAGATGCGTCAGGAAAAGTGTGAATAGTAATAAGGGAAGTAATTTGTTTTTGTTGTTGTTAAGCACCAGCCTATGCTTTTTATACACTCTGGTGAAGGTACTTTCGCGCGTGTGTGTGTGTATGCCTTTACATAGCGCCCTTCACCGCCTTCAGGATATGTTCGTTTGTTAGTGCTTTCTTCTTGTATTTACGGTTTATCAGGCTTGCTTTATCACGTAAGGTGATTAGTGAGCATGATGATAGAGTTGTTCATATTTAACTTTGAAGCAACAAAAAGAGAATCCAGGTCACGAAAGGTCCTTGGAATCATTTGATCGGTGCCGCAAGGGACACTGTTCTTTTGTGCCATCAGCTCATATCCGGGGATCTATAGGATGGGTGGGATGACGATTGGCCTGGGTGGATATAAGTGATCCAACATGGCTGAATGTAGCCTGGTCAGTGTGATGTTGCTACGATGGTTTATTATGAAGGTGATATATTCCAGGAGTAAGTTGGGACGCGGAGTCTGAAGGAATTTAAAGAGTTTTTTTTTCTATTCAGGGGGTAAGTATCGAGATTAGAAATGATATGGGGATACTGTAATGATGTTTATAGTGCATGATGATTGATCAGGGTGGTGTGAGAGACATCATTGCTCAATCCCACCCCATCCGCCTAAACAGCAATGTTCATTCATTCATCTCTCCCCAACAATGACACACGCTGCATCGCACCCAACCGCTTCCTCCATCATCCCGTTCTGGTATCCAAGGCTCCGTCCAGCATTGATTGGTCGAGACTCCACTCCGGTCATGATGGATCTTTAGGTTTAGCTTGGGAATGACTATAAAGCCATGGAGGACCCACATATACTAGGACGCCATACCTGTTCCTCCTCCCTTTCCATCCTTTTCGACAACACCTTCTCTCGCTTCCCATCACCTTGCCTTTTCGCCTCGCCTCTTCCTCTTGCTTTCCGACCCTTCCTCCTCCCTTCTCTCTCTCTCTCACCCTCACCTTCAATCACTCTCACTTGTCATGTCCGGATTCCGTAGCGGAGGCGTCATGGGGGGGCTGGATAGGGACGTTCGTAATCGTCTTGCTGCAAAGTATGATCCTGCGCGGGAGGAAGCTGCCAAGGAATGGATCTGCACTGTCCTCGCAGAAGATCCTTTTCCCGAGGACATATCCTTCATCCAAGCGCTAAAGGACGGGGTTATCTTGTGCAGAGTCTTGAAAGCAGCCAAGCCAGCCACCCGCTTTAAGGTCTCTAAGATGCCCTTCATCCAGATGGAGAACATTGAGATTTTTCTACGCGGAGCTAAAGACATGGGCTGCCCTGCCCATGACCTCTTCATGACCGTGGATTTGTACGAGGAGAAGAACCCAACGCAGGTCGTCGACGCCATCTGGTCTTTCTCCCGTCACTGCGCCCAGGCTGGCCTTGATTTCCCCATCCTTGGTCCCAAACTCGCTACCCCTCATCAAGTCTCCTTCACCAAGGAGCAGATGGATGCTGGTAAACATGTCATTAACACCTTTCAGTATGGCTATTCGGGCGGTGCCAATCAAAATGGCGTGTCCTTTGGTTCCCGTCGTGAGATTGGTGGCTCCTATCCCTCTCGTCCCTCGGCACGTGACGTCCTTTCCCCCCCGACTGCGTCGGAGGATTCTTCAGAGTCTGAGAAATCCTATGCTGCCAGTGGTCCTATCTAATGGTCCCACCCGGCGATCCATCAGAGCAAGAGCAGCAGAGAGAGGATGGGAGTATGTACCCCATGGAATGGACGTACTTTTTAGGACATTTTTTTCAGCTATTTTTTTTACCGGGTATAGCTTCGTTTTAGCTGAATGGGAGTATGCAGGCGGTAATGCCTTCAAGAGGAGATGGGAGGACCACAAACATAAGGTACAAACACGCTCCGGATATATTATTCCCCATCCGCACACCCACATGATGATAATGATAATAATAATGAGAACAAGATAGTCTGTATAAGTGCATTCCTCCCTTCTCTCGGATAATAAGCTGAGCGAAGGCATGATCATCATTCTGCTTCTTCTCTCTCCCTAAGGCTGATTCTCCTCAAACCAAGGGGGCACTACTATGGTCACTAGGCTAGGAAGGATCTCCACGGCCCAGGCCTCCCCTTGACAACTCCTCCCCACCTCCTCTCCATCCACGTTAATAATACCCCCATGTTTGGAGGGCCCAGGTCCGCCCTCAAGTCTCTGACCCTCCAGGATAAACGCTTGAACCCGATGGTGATGAACACGTGCATCTTGCGTGTGACTACCGTCGGCCATGCGGAGGAGGATGGGTACGAGCTTCCATAAGCCAATACTCTCAATCCACGACAGATGCAGAGTCCCATCCGACAGCTGTGCACTAGGGGCAATCATAGCATCGGCTGAGATTCTGGGGAGGTTCCCATTTCCCAGGAACGTGAACTTGGACCGCACTGTCTTCCAGCCTTTGGGTAGCCCGTCAAATCCATCCTCGAGCGCCTTCCGCTTCTTGAGTTCCCTGGCCAGGATCGGCGATGTGAACTGGCCTCGCGGTCCCGGCAGATCAGGTTTAATCCCTGCCACCTCCACCTCCTCCTCACGGAGCCCCCCATTTCCCTTTCTGGGTTCGATGGGGCCGTTCGATGCTTCCTGGCTGGATGCACTTCCCACACCCGATGCCCCCTGAGAACCAGAAGGCTCCATCAGGAGAGGCACTCCATTCGACCCAGGCGCACTCCCCGCGGGCCCACCGTCCCCAGATTCTGACTCGCTCACCTCATCGGTCAGGTAATGCAGCGTCCCGGGATAATGTCGAATGTTCAGCAGCCGTGCAGCAAGCCCCACATTCAACCTGGCTGGCCCGGCCCATCGGTAGATCTCGCTCTCAATGTCCACATCGGCCACCAGACCCCAGCTGAACATGAGGTGCGAGACGTACCGGGATCCAGAGGGATAATGGGTAACAAGGTGCATGTCCATTGGATGCTTCCTTCCCCGAATGATACTCAGGGCACAAAGGATCGGCGAAGGCAAGTCCAAGTTCATGGGCAAAGCATTGACCGTGCCTCCGGCGATTGCTCCCACAGTCAGCTTCTTCACTGCACTTTCCCAATCGGGCCGGGAGCATAATCCGTTCATGACCTCGTGGATTAGACCGTCTCCACTAATGGTGACGACGGCATCATACGCATCCACATCCATATCCCGCGTCAATTCCCGAGCATGTCCGCTTCTCTCCGTCTTGGTTAGCGTGGTTTGTATTCCTGCTAGCTCAAACATTGGCTTAACAGGCGATTCCCAGATTTTGGGTGCCTTTTTCGTCCCTCCAAATGGGTTTAGAATAAGATATATCCTTGATAGCGGCAGTTTACCTACAGGAGGGAATCGTGAGAAAACCGATCATATCACCCAAGATACATCAGTCCCACCACACCACACCACACCACACCGCTTACCTGCTGTATCAGGGTAAATGCAGCGACGAATAACGCGGATCCACTTGGCGGCATCGGTGGGGGAAGAGGGAGTGCGAAAGGTGAGTGATTTAACATGGCCCTGATCTTTGGACCTTTCCACCCAAAACACCGCAAACCGATCCGTCTCTTCCTCGGTCACCGATCCCTCCTGGACCGGAAAAGTGAGGGGAAGGGAGGCCTCGGGATGGACATGACGAACAGCAAAAATATAAGTCAACGGTGCCACTACCATATGAACCGGCCTGACAGAGGCCCGAAGACGAGAGGAAAGTGAAGTGGAGGTGGAGGTAGCGGAGGGAGTGGGGGAAATAGGGGTGAAGATGGAGGAGGAGGTGGAGTTCCGAAAGGACTTTCGTCTCGCCTTCCTCCCTTCTTCTGGCACCCAGACTAGAGCATGATGCTCGGCATTCAAGGTCAAGGTCCCTCGGGGTCCGGGTTGACCCTTCTCTGCATGCTTCAGCAGGGTGACCGTAGGTAGGACTGCCAGGGCAGAGGCCTGGTTTACTTGTTCCTCAGAGGACATGTACGGTAAGGGGTAGGAAAGTAAGTTTTAAACTAGGATGGCTGGCTAAGAATGAGGCGAGGGAAAAGCAAAGAGGCAAGGCTATCCAGGAAAAGGATGAAGGAAAGATGGGCTGGGATAGGTGATGATTGAGAGAGTTCCCCCCCTTCCCCCATCTGCACTCCCCTTTTCTTTATATAGGAACCCCAGGATTCATTTTGCACCTGGGGGGAAAGGGCGTGTGCAACAACAGTAATCGCCTGCTGTCTGGGTAGGGAAGGAGTGGAGCGGCATGCAGGGAGGTTTAATGTGCACATGAGCCGTAGGGAAGACAAGAATGGTGGAGGGGCCTTCAGCCTGTGGGAATGACTAGAGTGAAACGGACCAGGGGCAATTCTGGGTACTAGGGAAAATCCCAGGTCTTCATCTAGTCAACCGTATTCACATCAATTTGGATAGGAGAGCACACCAAGTCCTCGCCTCGCTCCCAGCTGATCCCAAATAATAACACGGGAGTGGGAAAGCCCTTGAAATACAATGTTGTTAGGAAAGGATCAAGTGCTTCATGGGCAATGGATGAGGGCAGAAATACATGCCCTTTTTAGAAGCTGGAGAAACCAAAATCTAGATGAGCACAAGGTGGACGGGGCATACAATCCATGAGAGTGAAGACCCTTTCAATGAGACTCAGGCTCGATGCTAACAACACACGTGAGTTTAGAATCGAGAAATGGCGCAGTATGAATATGCAATTGGATGGTTATAGACGAGGCCGCAACAAGCGATGTGGAATGATGACGAATATTTTTCCAGACTCCAGCAAGACGCGGAAATGCAGGGAATCCTTCCTGGCTTGAAGGAGTCCATACACATGGAAGTAAGTTGAATCTCTTGGTGATACGCCAACGATCTTCCCTAGCTCCAAAAACCAGAAACATGGCAGACCCTCGCTTCCCAAGACACGTTCTATTCATTTCACCTCCCCAGCTCTTTCCCTCTACCTCGTGACCAAAGGAAGGATTACTCGGGCATGCTAGCAATGGGCCGGATCGAAGATTCCCTGTACGGTCTCTGTGCCTCTTCCATCTTTTCATTGACAAATTTAGCCCCTCCGGCCTCCTCTTGCAGCTTCGTTCCCACTCCAAGCTCTTCTTGCCGGAATCGCTGCACCCGGATCCCCACTCCGCCAGGTGCCGTCCGGCCCAGATACCAGACATATCGATCCACTACCACATCATTGGTATCGTACACCATAATCAGACGCTTGTGATGTCTACGCTCAAAGGATTCCTGTGCCTTTTTATGAATAAAGGAGGATTTCGGCACGGTCCACCGCTCTAGACGCGTGGGCAGCGGGATAGGGAAGGATACGGGAATGCCCAGCGCGTGAGCCGCCCGGATGGCGAAGCGGCCAAAAAAGTCCAACTCGTCCGTTGTAAAGGACCGAAGCTGGATGGACGCTACGGTATGTCCGTGGGTCTTGGGCAGCTGGGGTGGGGAGTCTGCCCAGGAATTGGTCTCGATCATGGAGGAGTCGGTGGAGTCGGTGCTGGGGGCAGCCTTTGCGGAAGAGGAAGAGGGTGTAGAGGAAGCAGGGGCTGAAAGGTATCGACCGGCTCCAAGAGCCCGTGACCCAAGGGCCGTGGGCCGAGTGAACGCCTAAAGGGAGGAAAGCACACAGAGAAGCAGGATGAGAAGGGCGCAGGTCATCCCATAGCTCCTGATACGACAAACGCTTACCAATAGGGAGGTGCGTAGACGACTAGTCCACATGATGAGTAGAAGCAAATGAGGGGAAGAAGAGAAGAGAAAAAGGATGGATAAGCAAGATAAAGATAATAGGGCAAATATCTCACCTTGAGCTTTGTACTATGAGGAACGGACCCAAGGAACGCGTGCCCAGTGTTCCGAGCAGCGCCCCAGCTACACCATCATCAGTCTAGTGGAAAAAGCAAAGAGTCCCTGTCAATATTGCGTTTTTCGAGTAATTTGATAGTTAATTTGATGTATACATGAGTGTGTGCGTGTCGATGTGGTAATTGATGATCATTTCGTTGTTTACTACTACTGTGGTAATTGACCGGGATAAATCCTTCCTTGATGCAGTCTTTCTGAACGTAGACCCGTACAATAAAAGCTGAGCTTTCTCTCTCTCCTTGGTGCAGTCTTTTGGGTGCATTTTCCCCATGAGACAATAAATTTTTCAACAACAAATCCTTCCTTGGTTGCATTGCATGTTCAACGGATACGTGCAGACTAGGATCAGGCGCAAATGGACGTTCATGCCAATAGCTAAGAAGGGGAATGTATAGGTAAACGCGCGAACCGACACGTATATCTGATGATACGGATCATAGCAATGTAGGATGTTCATTAAGTATCGCGAGCCCAGCATCCTCACTTGCTAGGCCCTAGGTAGGAGCTAGATCTGGATAGAAGAAAGGCCAAACGATCGGTGCCTCAACTTCAAGAAAGGGGTAGCCATTGACGAGGAAACGGGCGATCTTCCGAACATTGACAGAGGCTAGGAAGAGAGAGGATGAACGTAGATACAGTGACCTAAGAAGTAGTAGAGCTGGTCTTGAAGGAAACCCGTGTGGATGGGGCTCCAATGACAGGTACTGTCAGGGTAAGGGAACCGGGAGGAGCCTTAGATGTTGCTTCCTGGAAAGATGGAGGGATGAAGGGTGCGGCTTTAGGAGCAATGGTTTGAGAAGGATGAGTATCTGATAGCCCAAAAATGAACGTAGGCCTCTTGAAAGCAGTCATTGGAGCTGCCTGGGAAGTAGAGGATGCGGATTGGCCAAGAAAGTCAGTAGTAACTTTCGGCATATTCTTTTGAAGGGATTCAAAAACCTCCGCAAATGATGCTGCTGGGCCAGGAAGATGAGCTGCAGCCTGTGATGGGGCTGTTGGATAAATAGCCATCTGATCAGAGGAGGAAGGAAGGAAAGCTGTGGCTGAAACCTCTTGAGAGGAGGAATTCGGGACAGGTCGGCCAAGAGTAGAAACCTTTGATGAAACGATGGATGAAGAAGAGGCGGACTGGAAGGCATCTTCCTCCACACCACGTCCCTCCTCTTCCTCCTTTAGCTCAATGATAGAGTAAAATATCCCGTCATCCTCCGATTTAACAATAGAGGAATGGTCCTTTCCTTCCTTCTCTGATTCAGGAGAGAAACCATACTCTTCATCCGCCCCCACGCTACTCTCTCCTTCCTCTGATGTAGAGGGGGAGGGCAGATCTCCATCCTCCCCCCATCCCTCCGACTCAGAAGAGGAGAGAGTTTCCTCATCTACCTCCGCGTCTTGTCCCTCCCCCACGCTTTGCTCTTCCTCCATACCTTGCTGTTCATTCTCGGATTCAACGTAGGATAAACATTCCTCACTCTCACTGCCTGGTCCAACGGAGGGAAGATAATCCCTATCCTCCTCTTCATCGCTCTCATCCTCAGACGAACTCATTACAGCCTCTTCCCCATCAATGCCGACCACTTTCTCTACTTTAATGGGCTCTTGAGTTTCATGAGCAGAACCGTCATTTGAATGCCCATCTACATCTCCCTGGCCATCCCATCCTCCTTGACCGTCCTTATTTCTTTTGTTGAGTTCCCCCATGGAAACGTTTTGTTTTTCCAAAAGGGCTCGCAGCATCACTTCTAGTCGATCCAACTTGAATATCGAGGAAGCGTCTCCATGGATGAATTCACGAGCCTCCAGGGGGTTGATCTGAATAGAGCCATGACTTGAACTCGCTCCACCATTCCCCGTTGATCTCCCTGCGAGATTCATGACCTTTCGACATATTGGGCAATTAAACATGTCCTCCCCACACTTCACACCTCTTTGATCCAGAAACTCCCTCGTGGTGGCTCTTTGACGAGTGCATGCATAATGAAAGGCATGCTTGCAAACAGTAACCACAACGCTGGATCCTTCCAGGGGCTCGGAACAAAGGATACATCGGCTGGACCCTTGTGGTCGATCCGACATCAAGCTCATCCATTCAAGTGGCGCCCCTGAGACCTCAGTTGACGTCGTCGTCTCCTCATTGCTACAGGTAGATGGATTTGTCGTAGCGAACGAAAATTCACTAGAATAGTAGGGAAGACAGTTTAGAAACGCAGAAGTGACATGTTCCCTGTAGATCCCCCTCACTGTACGGACTTACGGGTCTCGCTTCGTGGTCATATTGAGTTCGCTGAGACCTACATGAATACGCACTCGATGTAGCACACCGTCTTCATTAACCCCTCTGGTCCCTAGCTGGATGCAATCACCATCCTTCAAGAGGGTTGCTGAGCTCCGAATGGGGGTTACGGGAACATGATTAACAAAAGTCCCCGTGGGAGTGAACATATCACTGATATAAAGCTATCAGTGGTGGATGAGGGTGGTGTGGAGTCAATGAACTGATCATGTCCTCACTCCCCAACTCAACCATCTAACAAGGGTAGCCCTTATGGTCTCTATTCAACAGCTACAACTATATAACCACTCTTCAACAAAAATGCACCTACATTCCCATCTACGGCCTGTAATACGGCATGATTTGGCATGACTAGTTCAGATGGCAAGGTGATGGACCTTTTGGCTTCGTCACCCCAGGCACCTAGTAGTTCGGTCCATGGGGCCCGACCAAGGATAACGGGTCTGCGAGAACTGATTCGTTTTTCGATTGGGGTAAACTGGAAAATCGGGGCTTCCTGAAAGCCTCGGGATGGAGGAGAGGCGGAGGACGTGAAAGGCGTCAAACGGACTTGGACGCCACCGCGACGTGTTTTGCCAGTCATTGAAGGGTATGTCCCAGAGAGGAAAGATTGATGAGTGGAAAAAGACAATGAAAGAATTCTGGGAAAATCAAGGACCAAGGAAGAAAGGAATTATCAACACAAGGAGAGGATACATGGAGAAGGTAAGAACAAAACGATGGCGCTGTGCTGACTGAGAACATATGCTGTCACATAGGCCCATTTAGGAAGTCAGCCGATTCTCACACCTGTGATTGACTTTACCGAGCGCTCTTCTAGAGCCGTTCAACCTCCTACTTGGACCTTGGTGTGAGGGTTAGTTCGACTAATGTCCCTGAGCGAGCCGCTCGAGTCAATGAGATGGTGGAGCATATGGTATCAGTAAAATCCATCTTGACTATTGAAAGGAGAGTAGGATCTTGATTATTCACATTTACACCTAGGTAGGGTTTATAGGGGATAGTTTATCCTTGGGTTGGGGTACGATAAATGTTTTCCTTTTGGATAAATATAGACATCGCTCTTGGCACGATGCTAGAGATGACAATGAGTATGTATCGACTACATCTTCTCACGCTGATTTGATCCTTTCTTCCAGACCTCGCGAGTTTCCAGTTAACAATAGAGCACATTTATCAAAAATTAGACGGCTAGTTCAAGAGTATCTTTTTATAAGCATTATCCTTCTTATCAAGCTAGTATTGAAATATACACCCAATATCATCGCTGAGAGGTTTGATATATAGACATATATATAATAATGAGAGGTTAGTCGTCCATAGTGAAAGCTGGTTGCCCATCCCTTCCGTTATTAATGAGACGAGGGCGCCATCACACCACTTTAACTTGTGTGCGAGGAGCAGTATAAAATATGGAGCTACATCACAGAGGCCCATTCCTACGCCCAGTACCCCTCCTTCTTGCTTCCCTCACCCCATCCACTCTTATCCACAAAGGTAGGACACCATAATCACCCCCCTCTCCCTGTTTTTTTTTTGGCGATGACCTCATTGGGGCAGTTGAACTTGTCCTTGGTACCATCATTGCC
Organism: Piptocephalis cylindrospora; assembly: GCA_003614145.1. Lineage (NCBI taxonomy): Eukaryota > Fungi > Zoopagomycota > Zoopagomycetes > Zoopagales > Piptocephalidaceae > Piptocephalis > Piptocephalis cylindrospora. The sequence continues at coordinate 10,548 of KZ987909.1, forward strand.
CTTCCTTTACAGGAAGGGCATGGGACTTGGTCAGCTGGACCGCAGTGAGCGGGATAGGTAAGCTGGAAGTGATGGGTGTAGGCGAGAGGAGGTCGGGCTGAATGATTGAGAGGGGGTGGAAATACGGGAGGAACGTGATCGAACAATCTTCTGGGAGGGCATCCTTCCTTTATGACTTGGTTGACGCTTTCCTCTCTCTCTACCACTCCCTCCTCCCTCATACACCCTGTCTGAACCCATCCTACTCCCATCTTCTTCCTCTTTGTCTTCTTTCCGATCCTTCTGCTGTTGTCGCAACATCAATCCACCCTAGTGTATCCTCTATCACCAGCTCCCTCTCCTTGAGGGAGCTGAAGAGAAAAGGCGCACTTGACGGCGCTCATATCCACTCCATTGCATCTCCATTCCCCTCGGGGCTTCTCCCCAGAAGCGCGAGGCGGCTGATGATCATGACCTAGCAATGGATTAATCATGAGCACATTCTTATTATCCTCCCATAAAGCATGATCAACTGATCCTTCTATCCCGTCCGATTCGGTGGGCGTGTAGGACATCAACCTGGTACCATTTTCATCCTTTGTATTTAAATATAGACCCACATATTTATGACCTATGAAGCTCCACTGGATGATGACATTGTATACAAAATGAATCCCACATGATACCCTATCCTCCCCATGGCATATTCAATAAACCGTCCCCCTCGAGACGCTATATGAGCGGGATGAAAAGAAGAGGATCTCTGTTCTATACATTGGGATAGATTCCCCACGAAGACTCTCGCTATCCAACCGCCATTCAAATCAACATGATCTGCCCATGATAGGATTATACATGCCCCCAGGAGGAATAAGGAGTAGCCCTTCTATCACGCTTATATAATCTCCATGCCGAGTCGTCCTCCTAGCACCATGCTGGTCATAGAATTGGATCTCGCATGCGAAAGTAACATCCTATGATTTCCTGTACCACTAAGGAAGAAGAGGCACCGGATCCGCCATACCATCGCATTCAATACTCTCCCTAATGTCCTGGCTATGACAGCTGTAGGTAAGCAAGTCGAAACCCAAAGCGCAATGGCAACAATGTCTGGTGTTCAGTCGTCCCCACCTCTAAATGTGCCCATCCTTCCAAATGAAGCTACGCCCAATGATCACACTTCCACCGTCTTCTATAAATACTCCGAGCCATACATCTTTCGCCAGACACACACTAGTCCTAATTTGCTGGATATGAGTAAATATGTGTGTACATATGTGTGCTTATGTGTCGCAAGGCTCTCAGCTTTTCCCAGCACACAATCTCATCTACAAAAACACCAGCATTTATTTTTTACTCCTAAGTAATCTTTTTTTTATTTTCTTTCCCTCACCACTCTTCTTTCTTCCCTTCCTCTCTCCTCTTCACTCTCACCCACCCTTTCGTTTGGACACAGCTCCCCCACCCCCCTCACCCTCCCAGCCCTTGATCTGTTTCCTTCCACCCACCACCAGCAGAACCCATCCCCCCACCTCACCCCCACTTCTCTTCCCCACCACTTCTCTCCCCCACCCAACCCAACTCCATTGCCCAGTTCATGTTGACAGGCCCCGCTCACATCGACTCAACTCGCCCTCGGTTTCGTCGTCCTAGTAAAAAGAGAAAGATCCTTCCTCGGTATCCCATCTAAGCTTCATCCTTTCACCTCGCCCTCTTGATCCCAGAAGTTCCAACTTAATCCTGTGGCCCTTCTCAGCGCGTTAACCCACCATCATCCTTCGCCTAAGCACCCGGCTCGAACCCTTTGTTTCTCAACCCGTTGCCCCCTCCACCCCTCATCCACCACCTCTTCATCTCTTCCCACCCACCACCGCCGCCCCCATCATCTCCACCTTCCACCGCCCACTTCTCCGCTTACCCATTTTTCATCCACTATGTCGGTCAACATTCGCAGGGACGTTCAGGACTCCTTTTACCGGTACAAGATGCCTCAGCTCATCTCCAAAGTCGAAGGTAAGGGGAATGGAATTAAAACGGTCATCCCCAACATGACCGACATTGCCAAGGCCCTTGCTCGTCCTCCCGCCTACCCTACCAAGTTCATAGGAGTGGAGCTGGGTGCTCAGGTCAAGTGCAATGAGGTCGCCGACCGATACATCGTCAACGGGGCTCATGATGCTCCCAAGCTTGCCTCCCTCTTGGACACCTTCATCAACCGCTTTGTCCTGTGTGGTAAGTGCAAGAATCCCGAGACTGATCTGCTCATCCGGGATAATGCCATTACCCGAGACTGCAAGGCCTGTGGAAAGCGGACCCCCATTGAGAAGCATAAGCTTGTCCCCTTCATCCTTAAGAATCCCCCGCCCGTCTCTTCTCAGTATGGCAAGAGGGCCAAGCAGGCCATGTCCAAGCAGGGTGCTGGATCTCTGGACATTGATGGCTCCGGAGCCGGAGACGATCAGGATGGGTCCGGTGGCTCGGATGATGAGCTGACCCGGCGTATCACCGCCGAGGCCGCTGCCCTCCCCTCCAGTGGGGCGGGTAATGGCAATGACAATGATGGGGACGACACGGATGATGACTGGGCTGAGGACACCAGTCCCGAGGCTCAGGCCGAGAGAATGCGCGCTATCGAGCGTGAACTCAACACCAATCTTGTCCTTGGTGAGGATGAGGAGGACGGGGCTGGGAATGGAAAGTACGAAACCTTTGGTCTTTGGCTCGAGGCTCATCCCTCCACCTCGGATGCTGAGATTGTCGAGGAGGCCAAGTCCCTCGGGGTCCTTGGGAAGCACCGCACTGTTCAGGTCCTTGTCCAGTGCGTCCTCACTGACGAGAAGGCCCTTTCCGCCCAAGTCACCAAACGCGTCCCGCTCCTACGTCAGTTCGTCAAGACTGAGAAGGATCAGAAGAGTCTCCTCGGGGGCCTAGAGCGCCTCTTTGGCCTCACCTTTCCCTCTCTCCTCCCCAAACTGCCCATTGTCCTCAAGGTACTCTTTGATGCTGATCTCATCGATGAGGAAGTCCTGCTCAAGTGGGGCGAAAAGGCCTCAAAGAAGTATGTAGACAAGTCCATCAGTAAGAAGGTCAAGACTGCCGCCATTCCCTTCCTCAACTGGCTCGAGGAAGCTGAAGAGGAATCTGATGATGATGAGGACGAGGAATCCGATGACGAGTAGAGGGAGAACTTTGGTGGAGAAGTTTCTCTGGATTAGGCCAAAGGAAGGAAATGAGCATGGGCACATGTGACGCGTATAGTGCTGCCCCCTTCCTCTTGTCTATCTTTCTTGGCCTCTTTTACTGTTCATGGAGGTGATTTCTCCATACATTACCATTCACTATGGGCCTTGCATACACTCGATTCTTCCGTGCTGCTGCCAAAGTAATGTAATGTAGTTATGCTCCCAGGATTGTGAGAAGATATGTATCTGGGAAGTAGGGCGTATATTGTCAGGATTATGCGCGTGATCGTGTATTTTAATTATTAATGCATATACGAGAAGGGGGTCAGGGATCATCTGTAGGCTTGCAGGATGGATGGTGATGGTAAGGGAGCACATGTGCCATGAGCAGCAGTATGATAGACCCGACAAAGTCAGTGTCACATACCAATTGGCGCTAGGAACACTACTTGACTGGTGTGTCATGATGGAGTGAGGATTGACTGATCCCACACATCTCTTCCTTCTAGTCTTTAGTATTTGTCATCCCATCCCCACTCGTTCCAACAACTAGCAATGACACGAAGCACCCCACAGGGTATAGAGGCAGTACAGGTCCTTTTGAGGGAAAAGGATGTGCTGGAACAGCGACTCCGCGATCTTGACAAGGACCTTCTCGAGGTAGGTCTTCCCTCCTGGTGGGAGCGAAGAAGCAAGGTAGCGCTCATCCCCTGCCGACCTCCTTGCAGTGTGGAAGCGATATGGATTCTCCCTTGGTGGACCCGGAGGGCTTTCCTAGAGCTGATGTGGACGTTATCCAGGTTCGACAGCTTCGCGTCTCCATGATTGGTAAGTTGAAGAGAGGTACAATAGAGCGCAGAAACAAGTCCAACCTTGCCATCCTGCATGCTCATTCTCCCTCCCTTACATGACCAGAGACGAGGAATGATTTGCGCTTGCTGATGAGAAGGATTGAGCAAGGTTTGCATGACCTACACTCAACATCCGTACCCATGTCGACGGCTACGGCCGCACCACCCTCTGGACCAATGCCCCAGTCTGTCACCTCTCTTTCCCCCGACGCCTCGTCTGAAGCGAATGAACCCGCTTCATCTCATGAGCGTCGTGCATTTGCCCGGGTCGCCTCCCTCTCCCCTGATTCTCCAGCATGGGAGGCAGGCTTGAAGAAGGAAGATACCATTTTGCAATTTGGCCATGTTCATTCGGAAAACCATCG
>KZ987910.1:0-14924 GCA_003614145.1 Piptocephalis cylindrospora
CCCCCCCCCCCTCGACTGCCCCTTGGGTGTGAGTTTCCCCATAAGACAATAAATTACTCAACAACTGCTCTAAATTTTAGTATATTACATGTGTATTTGAGGGAGAGGGATCATGCTCGACTCCGCCTTTCTCTTTCACACACTATAATAAGGCACTAGATCTCTAAAGCGTCCTGTCGGTGCGCCAGAAGCTTTAGCGGAGAACACACAGACTACCGACTCCACCAAGAGGAAGGCGGATACTCACACATCCCTGCCTCATTGCCCAAACCATGACTGGCACACACCGGTCTTAGAGAAGATGGGGGCGTGCTGCTGTTAGCCTTCAGGGGACTTGGTTTTATTCAGGTATGTGCTTGTTCATGTGCATCGTGACGGGACCTTTTCCGTCCATTCTACCACTCTTCCCTCCTCCCCCGCCCAGCCTTTCTTTGTTCTGCACCTCTTTGTCCAGGCGGCATCGTGGTTTCTCTCCTCCCTCACCTCCTTAAAGCCTCTGCGCCCCCCTGCCCAGCCCACACACCAGTCTCCTGGTCTTTACCCACGGGATGGAGGATAGTGCGATCAACAAGGTACTGCAAGGAGGGATGAGGCAGGCCAGGGATATCCTTCTTATACAATCCTACCCCCTAGGCACACTCCTTTGTGGCCCTTGCGGAAGAGTTGGAAGAAAAAAGTGCTTGGATCCGGGCAGCCGAAGCCCATTCCCTGGCTGCTGGTACGTATGGAATTCATTTTCGGGGACCATTTATCCGTTGACCTCTTTCTCCTTCCCCCCATCTCTCTTTCATATTGATCGAATTCTAGCTCAATTCCAGGCTGCAACCAGAGATACGCAGGTAGAGGACATTCAAAGGACTTTGTGTATGATGAGGGATGATCATACTCGAAGGGCAAGGCAACTTCGACAATCGCATCCAAGTAGTCCCACCACCTCCCGAGCCATCCCACCGTTCGTCCCAACTTCCCCCATGATCTTGGCGCCTCGTCCTCATCGACGACCGCTTGAGTCTCAGGGTAGGGAGTGTGAGGAGGTGGGACTCGATGACTTTCCATTTCACTTACCCCTATGCCCTACGTGATACTTTCAGGTAAAGGGGCTTTCCCTGGACTTCCATCTGCCTTTCGTGGATCCGGAAAGCTGGGCTTGCCCATACCGGCACGGCCAACATCCAACCCGTCTCCTAGACCCCCGCCATGGAGGAGGCCAACCACTGGAATCCATCCTCCCTCGTCCAAGCGATCTCCCCTTGGACATGCGCGTATCCTGGAAGAGGATGGGCTATTTCGATCCTCCTCTGCTCTACTGGGTCAGTTGAGCCGGAGGAGAAGGGGTTTTTATGTGAGAATAGCGCCCTGAACTGATGCACGTCCCCTATTCATGAAGATACAGGTGAAGAAAGGTCGACCCTTTCCATCCCCATGGATCGTCCTGTCCTTAGTGAGGTAGGAGATGGGAGAGTATAGATGGCTGGTCATGTCTTTATAACTCAATCCTCCCAACCACTCGCAATGTACAGGAAACCCCAAGGCCAGGGAGTGCCCCAAGAGAAAAAAGCTCATTTATTCTTGGTAGATCATCTCGGGATTCAAAAGGAATAGAGGAGGAGTCGATAGAGGAGTTTTGGTTAGCGGTACAGTCCCTCATTGACACTCTACCCTACCACCGTGATCCCGAACCAATCCTTCAGGGCGATGAATATGTCTTTGAGCACCCTGGCCTTTCAGACAATGACGATGAGAGGATGCATCCTGCCGAGGAGGAAGAGGGTGAGCGTGAGGTGGAGGAGGATACTATCCTCTCTTCTCCGAGGCCCTGTAGATCGCCTTCACCCTCCGAGTCTTTCTTTCTCGTCAAGGAGGACTATACCGACTTGGGCTACCCCTCCAAGACTTCCTCTCCGGGCTTACACGAAGGGGGGGGGGGGGGCTATGGAGACCGTCTTATCCAAAGGGTAAGAGTGTACTTTTTGTTATCCGAGAGATCATCCTCATGGCTCATCCTTTTTGGGAATGTATTAGACAAGGGAAAGACCAAGAGAAGCAGCTTGCAATGTACCGCATGGAAAATGCGAGGCTTAGACGACAGGTGAGCCAAATGTCGCGGAAGATTAAGGGGATGGAGCGGGCCATGCAGTCGCAAACAAAGCACATGCATCATAATATGGAGTACCTTCTTGGTGGTATCCAACGTGAGATGGTGCATCGAAGGCGAGAATGGGGAAGGGATCTTCCACCCTCTTCTCTCTCCCCTACTGAAGAGGAGAGAGGGAGGGTTCCAGGATGGAATGAGGATCATGAGCGAGATGATCTGACACGACAATTGAGTCAAGCCTCTCTTGGATCCCTTCCCCATCATGGATTGCACGAACAAGACGATTGATTCTACCAGCCTTTCATCCAAATACGCGGGGACCAGGGGGGAGAAGAGGATGGAATTGATCATTTGTGTACATGAGTTTACTATACTGTTAGTCGCGTTTTCGAGGGGTATCAGACGAAGGGGACTCTCAAGGAATATTGGTAGGTGAGAAGTCACCTGTCTATTGTCTTTCATTTTATCAAGCATTATCTTGGGGGAGAAGCACATTGGGGTGCACATACAGACACAGACACAGCGATCATGCCTAAACGCACATCAATCACCTGCATTATCCTTCTCACCATTCTCATCAAAACAGCACAAAACCCTTACATAGTGCAGTGGGATGGCTGGACACCGGCTACCTCCCATAAACCGTAGCTTCTCTTTTTCATCCCTCTCGTCATCCTTCCACCTCTCTATCCAGCATGGTAAGTGTATCCCGAGGATTCTCTTGATCAGAGCCTTGCTCCCTTATATCCTCTAATGTACCCCTCCCCCCTCTCCTCTTCTTAGACCACCCATACTCTTTTACTCGTGCAAGTAGCTACTGGTCCCGAGAGCCGATCTTGGTCCGAACATGACTCAGTCACCCACGCTATTCAAGGTAAGGTGTCTTTGTCCTAAGCCCTTTCTTTCCTCCTCCTCCCGTCTCATCCCCCCCCGCTATCTCCTCTCTTGTTCCTCTTGTGTAGAAATCATCGAAGCCTTCCAGACCCAGCTAAAGAGGCAAAACCCCCGGGCACGCAACATCTCATATGATCTGGACGACCTCTTTGGCTTCATCGACAGCCACCAAGAGCTGTGCGCACTAGTGTACGAGCCTACCCAGAAGGCCTACGCACCCAAGGATCGTGCGTGGCTTAAGGAACGGGCCAGCCACTATCTAATGAAGCAGGCCCGTACTTCCGCTGGGGGAGCCCGCTAAATGCACGCGCATCCGTGCTTGTGTGGAGGTGAACATGCTCCTGTTGTTGTTGGAGATGAAACGCTCATTGGACCTGAGCCAATTCCTTTTTCCAATGGCTTGGGGAAAGGTATAGGATTGAATGGATGACAAAAAAAAGTAAAATAACTGGCCTTTTTCCCAACGTCCAAACCCACCCTGGTAGATCTATGCATCTGTATATGAATGAAACACTGATTTAGGTGGCAAAAGACAAATTTTCAAGGAGAAGGACCGACCGATTCATTCCATCCTCCTTCTGCCCTCATCACACACATCTACGCAACAGACAGCTCCTGATCCTAGGTAGGTAAGATGACCAGGTCGTCTCCCTCCCCAACCACACATTGTCAGGGCAAGACTCAAAGCAATTTAGGTGGTGAGGAAGAGGTTAAAGAGTCCCTTGAGGTACATGGCAATCTCATCGGCCCCGAGCTTGCTTTCACCAAAGACACGATCAACAAAGGTGATGGGGACCTCACTGACGGAGTAGTTGAACTGACGAGCCCGGATCATCATTTCCATCTGGAAGACGTAGCCCTTGGACTTTGTCACAGAAATGATACGGGAAAGCACCTCCTTCTTGTAGAGACGGAAGGATCCGGTGAGGTCCGAGATCCCCGGGCGAAGGAGGACAGAGGCGAGGTAATTGGCTCCGCGACTAGTCAACTTTCGACGCAGGTCCCATCCATGCACGCCTCCACCATGGGCATACCGGGTTCCCGTGACAATGTCAAAGTCCTGCTCCTCTTGTTTCCTATCATGCGGCAAGTGGATGTGAGTAGGGGGGGCGAGACTAGGGTGAGTCTAGAGGAAGGCACTGACTTGATGAACTCGGGGATGAACTTGGGCTGTATATGTGTGTAAGATGAACGGGTCAGTACCTTATCCGGTCATTCCAATCCACCATGGCCGTCAGCTTACATGATGAGAAAAGTCAGCATCCATGATGATGATGAAGTTGCCAGTAGCATGCTGAAGGCCATGAACATACGCAGTGCCCAGGCCCAGCTTCCCAGCGCGAGGTCTCAGGACCTATTTATTTAGGGAACAGAGCGGCGGCATGAGTGATAAGACCTAGTCGGTACCCCCACCCTTCTACCAGTAACTTACAATACGGGTCTCCCCATAAACCTTTTGAAGTCCCTTGGCTACTTCAAGGGTACCATCAGGGCTACCGTCGTCAATGATAATGATCTCAAAGTCAATATCGCTACGGAAGAGGAAGATGAAAGTGTGAGCACACAGTCTCCTCGGGACCTAGGGAAACAAAGGACACGTACTGCTCCTTGAAGGACTTGACCAGGAGCCAGGTGATGATGGGAAGGTTCTCCCGCTCATTGTATGTGGGCAGTAAGACGGAGTACTTGTTGTGCTGGGACATTGTAAGTATGAAGGAGGGGGGAGGAGGAGGAAGGTAGGGACGGAAACCGGATGGGCGGAGAGAGGGGAGAAGAGGAAGAGGTGAACACGCGTGGGTGTCCGACCAAGACGATGTTTGGCGCTCTTTTAAAGCTCCATAGCTTGTGGTAGCTGGCTAAGCTGGGAGATACGTGTGGCCAAAGAGGGGTAGGCTGAGGAAAGTGGGTGAATGGCTGACTTTCTCGGTCTTGCTCAATTCTACGGTCCTTCTCCATCCATGCACGAATCAATCGTGTATTGAATAATAACACTGCTAGCATTCTTAGACTAACCCACTTCGTACACGATATGTGCCATAAAGGGCTCAAGGTAGATGGGAAGAGATACCTAGTGGATCTACGTACAAGGATGAGCATCACGACTGGTCCTGAAAATGATCGTGAATTGGTGCCCTTTAAATCCAGCAAGCTGCTATTCAAGATCATGGTCACATGCTGTTGTTTAAACGCATCCAGCATTACATGCTGTAGTAATAAGGGTATTTTCCTGCCCTACCACCACCTCATCACATATCTCTGGGCTTAGCCGATAAAGTTGACTACGGCAAACTGAAGTAAAACGTTGCAAAAGACAAACTCGGCAAATGCTCTAGGGAGTTGAGTGGGATGGGTGGTAGACGGGTAAGTCCAAGAATTTCCTCGCTCTTAATGAATTGAGTCCACACGAATGAAACTTACTTTTCCGGAGTTGTATCTAGTTCCTGGAGGTTCTTGGAATTCATCTGCATCCGGAGACTGACTGTACACCGTACCAGTGAAGCCCCGTTGTGTGGTATGTTAGTGGATGATCCCCCATTAAGTCCTGAAAAGGGTACCACTTACCACCAAGGACAAAGGAGCCAACTGTCGCGCCAAAACCTGCGAGGAACGCGTTGAAGGGAAAGGTACCAAAGATGCAACAATAGACAAACTGCAGGATGCCCGTAAGGAGAAGGAAGAGGAGGTAGGCATCCACCAGCTTGACCCTTTGGGCCGTTCCCTTGTTATAACTACGGAACACACTGGTGAGGACTGAGGGGTTGGACGAGGCCATGGCGGATGGATTGGGATGAGGATGAAGGAGCAGGTGAGAGAGAAAGAGGGTAGGGTGAGAAGAGAAGCATTAAGTAGGGTTGGACACTGAGAGAGGGTAAAAGTACGGCAGTGTGTGTGGGTAGATTTGCGGAGTAGGTTTGGCGGAGCCTCACCAAATTCATCCCCCCGAGGAGGGTGTACCTTGGGCAAGGTGTGTGAGAGGGCACAAAGGAAGCCAAGGCATCTCTTGGAAGATATGGTTTATCTCGGTCAAGCCATTGAATATACAATTATCACCCAAAAGCAGATAGGAGCTCAAGGTAAATTATACGCTCACTCGGATCATGATTAGTACATAGAGATCAACGCGAGCTATGAGGATTTATGAAATCGAGTGCAATCCAAATATATCTCCTTGGCTACTTTACCTGATTAATCAGCTAGAATATGAATGGCTGATCAAGCCGGTACATTGTTGCCTTCCCCTCGGGGAAAAAGACCCCATTCACTTACAAGGTCAGGAACAGAGACCACCGCAGCGCCTAGAAAGGTGCAGTTGCACCATGTGTCGGCTGGATGTAACCAGCTTTCATTACCATCATCATCAAAGGGATGAGTGGTGCCATAGACCAGCTGACCCGGTGGATCATCCGTCCTTCTACTATCAAGAGGTATCCGCATGTAAAGATTAATAGTGAACGGACACTTTCCGTACCACTTTCTTTGCTCAAGTGCATATCTAGCTAAGGAGATGTCTCTTCCTCTGAAAAGTGGATGTGACTGGACACACTTGGAGTTCCCTGACTCTCGACTCGATGATGAGCCTGCGTCCGAATCAACTCTAAAGGTGTCGAGGGGACACGCATTCCTTCCGCAGGCCCCTCTAAAGGACGGCGACGCTTCCTTCCCTTTCCTCTTTTCCCTCCTTTATCCTCCGCTAGACGAAGAGCATATGACTTTTCCTCTTCCTCTGTCATATCAGATGGGATGGCATGAAAGGATGAGGACATTAAAGTACGTAAAAAGAGCTATTTTAGCATTTTTCCTGCGCTTACCGGTCAAATGGTTCACTTGTATGCATGGGGTATCAACGGCTCGAACCGCCTCACTCCCCATAGTATCCTTTCCATTCGTCTGGCAAACTGGATGGGCTTTCATGTACTTTAAGGACTCCTCAGCCGCATCCTTGGTCTCATACCGTACATAGCACTTACAGGAGAAACGAGGTCAGATTGCAGAGCAATACTAAGCCTTACATTTCACATCTAGTACTGACCTCTCGATCTCCCCGAGTGTAATCCACATAGGCAACCTTGGATGCCTTTCCCAAGAGTTCCTGCGGATTCCCGTTTATAGTTACATTGGATTAGAGTTGAGCACTCTGCCCTCCTCAGCCCCATCTCATCCCCCAACTCACCAAGAGCACCTGTCGAGTCGTGTCAGGGTGTAGGTGAGTGACATGAAGTATGCACTGCATCATGTCGTTGATTTCTTCCTCTTCCTCGGCCCTATGTGCTTGCTGTTTGGTATCTCCACATTCCTCCTCTACTCTAGAACCATCCTCTTGAAGTATGGAGAATGCCCTTTCCTTTTCCATTAACTTTTCCCGACGATACGTTATGTACTGAGCCTTAAGGCCGTAAAACTCTGTCCTAATGATGGATGATTGTATCATTAGACCCTATTCGCCGATCCAAAAAAAAAGGAACCCCACTATTCAACTTACAATGCCATGACCCGCCAACCCCGTCTTCTTTGCGCTTCATCCACAGGAATACGATTATGGCAATCAAGTGTAGATATTACCTTCTGAACATCCTCCACATTCGGAAGGGAAACCACAGCATACCCTGGATACGGAAAATCTAGGCAAATATTAATATCCTTTGGGCTGGGCAGATATGTTGATCCTAGCTCTCCCCCAAGGCACTTGAGAATAATATGGCGAAGAGCATCGGCCTTCATGCTTCTTAAAATGCCTTCCTATTAGATGGATGAATGAGGATTTTTTTCCCTTCATCATGGGAGGGATCAAAACCATATTGATCCACCTACAATGTACACGGATCGCTCGGGGTCAGGTCGACTATCAGTAAAGGCGTTTACCCGTACAATCCCCTCTCCATCTTTGGAAATCTACTCTTAGTGCAATTAGAGGGGTCAATGCGAGTCATGCTTGTTCTTATATTCTATATCACACTCAATAACCCTACCTTAATGTTCATCTCATTGGCCTTGCTTGCCACCAGATCCACCACGTCTTTTTTGCCCATGCTCAGGCCAATTCGCTGAATCGATGGATGCTCTAGGATCCACGGGATGGACAATGCTACCATTCAGATAAGGGTCACATATGGAAAGAATAAAGTTAGAGTCAGTGATTACCTCAGGGTATCAAGTTCCCTGTAAATTCATTCTGTGACTCACCTCCTCCAGTGGACGCGTACAGGGCATAGGCCTCCTCGTCTAGAATGAGGTTCTGGTCCGAAAGCAGTCTAGAGACCCCGTGTAGAAATCTATCCAGTTTGGTCTGAATAGGTAGCATGGTCTGTGGATGAGGGTTGTTGGGTGGATTGAGAAAGTTGAGAGGAAAGCGACCATATCCCTGGCCTGAAAGAGTGTCCCATGTCCATGCTGCGCTCATTCATACCTGGGATGGCTAGGTGTGGATGTGCTGTTGTGGCTAACGATAGAGATGCGCCGCCACACGTCTGATCGCCTCTACATAGGACAATCAGGGATCAAGGTTTACTTTCATTTCCTTTTGCTTCTCTCCTCCACACACACACACACACACATTGACTCCTTGGACTTGGATAGAACAAGCAACATGTCCGATACGGATGCGCCCTCAAATCTAGAAGTACCTTCCTCGATCACCGAGACAGAGGATTTGGTCGCGATGCAGGCTCGACACAAGCGAGAGGTAAAGGAGCTGACCGGACGAATGACGGCGTTGAAGAAGACAGCGACCAAGGGGGATAAAAAGAAGAAGAAAGAGGTCCTTCAAGAATGTTCTCAGATGGAAACCGCCATAAAGAATCGTCACCGACAGGAACTGGCTCATCTTGAAATCCGCGATGATCATCCTAAAGTAGAGGAAGAAGAGGAGGTTGCTACCACGGTATGTGCAGTGAATCATCGGGAGCAAAAACACTCTGGTCGTCATATCCCTAACTTGCTTGTTCACATCTTTGATGCATCAAACTCCTGCAGATCTTAAAGGAGCAGGATCGGGAGCTCGAAGCGTCCCCGATCGCGTTGGCCACCGAGGAGGAGCCTCAACGAAAGGGGAAAAAGATCAACCGGGCTCGTCAGAGACTGGAGCGTCGTGCCGAACAGGTTCGCCAGATGCAAGCAGAGGCCGAGGCAGAGGCCGAGGGCCAAGTTGACATGCGGGCCGTAGAGAATGAAGCCATTGAATCTTTGGCCAAGGCACGTGCCTGTCGTGTAGTAGATGTAAGTTGGAAGAGGGTATGGGACGAGGTAATGGTGATGTCCTCATACTAGTGCTATCATCTAGATTGTTCCAGATGGACATTGTCTCTACAATGCCATTGCGGATCAACTTGATCATGTTTTGGGTTTAAAGGTCGGTTGAGGAGTAAAGGGAGGACATTGAATTTTCTCCGAGAGGTCTAATACCCTGTCATTCCCTCTCTACCCTCTGGGGGAATGCATAGATGTCGTATCAAGAAATCCGGGGAAAGGTAGCCATGTACATGAGGGAGCACAAGGATGATTTTCTCCCTTTCATCACGAGTGAGACGGGGGATCTTCTGGATGATGCAGGCTTTGAGGCCTACTGTGATGCTCTCGCCAACACCGCTGTCTGGGGTGGAGAACCCGAGGTAGGTGTGCAGGGTGGGATGTATGCAAGATCCCTTAGACTCACATGGCATTCTCGGCAAGATTTTGGCTATTTCCAAGGTCTACGCCACCCCAGTCCACATTATCCAAATGGGTGCTCCTGCCCTCGTCATGGGAGCCGAGGAGAAGAGGCCAGATGGGAAGAAGGATCCAATGATCATTACGTAAGGCCTGGATATTTTATATATATCAAGGGCATCTATACCATTGAACTAATTACCCTTTGTTCCCATAGCTATCACAAACACATGTATGGTCTTGGAGCACACTATAACTCCCTTCGGCCTCAATAAGGGCAGAGAGATGATGCGTATGCGATGTGGTCGGGGAAATGAGAGGAAACCAACAATAAAAGGGAAGGGCGGTGACCCGCGAAGTATTGCCGAGCACATAGATATGCCCCTCTCCCACTCAATAGCTATATCAATGAAAATGTAGACGAAAGAAAAGACTATGTTGCGTATAAATGATTGGCTGGTTCATCTTTGACACAAATAAGATAAGTAGATCAGGCGAGGGATGGAGCAGAGAGGTCAGGGATAGGCCTCTAGACCGCCATATCGGACCATAACGTAGTAAAGGATGGACAAAGCATTGAAGTTATCAGTAGAATGACCCGCATGGGTCTTATCGCAGTAATATTGCACAGTGGCAGAGAAGCTACTGACAACATCAAGAAGGGACTTGCAGGTGGTGAAGGGGGCCGTCTTCGCCTTGGGGTGGCGACGGAGATTCATTTCATCCCAAAAGGACCTGATGGTGAGCTTGGGATCCTTACCAATAAATTTTTTACGCTCCACGCGGCGAAGGTAAATAAATAAGGGATCCTTCATGAGTTCCATCTGCTTTTCCTGGCGGAGCGCGTCCCAAAGGCAAGCAAAGGCCTCGGTGGCAATATGCGGGGGGGAATCGTAGGTGGGGGTGGCGCCGGAAGTGGTTCGAGAGATGTGGCGGGTCATGGCGGACTGGGTACCTTCGAACATATTCCTTCTGGAACCATATGGAGGAGTTTTATACAAGCACCATAGCCGAATTCTCCAGTGATCACCGCGACCAAGTTCGAAATTTTCCAAGCGATGGATAAGATCATCACATAGCTCAAGCACCTCAAGTTTTGGGGGTGCCATTATGTTCAAGGTGGAAGCGAGACCGTCTTGAATGTTCATGAAGGAAGTAATGCGACGACGAACCATTTTGTTGGGGTTCACTGCGGAGCAGCCACTAGTATAGCTCCATATATCATTGAACCAGTGATGCAAAAGGTATTTAAGGTTAAATACTCTGTCACCAATCTCCTTCTTTTCCTTCAAGAATTCCTCCTCATTCTTAAAGTTATCTCTCTTCAATGTCTTCTCGTTTAGCTTATTGACCCTCTCAATAAGCGGTGTAGTATGCTTTGATGGACGGGGGGGGGGAAAGGGTTGCTTGGCCTGAGAGAGATAGGCAGAGGAAGACACCGGCAAGAGTCACCGGTAGCAGCGTAGTATAGGGCAACATCATGGGCAGTGGAAGGATCGTTAGAAAAATGTAGGGTACGAGAAAGCGATAAAAGTGTCAAGGTCGTTAGGTGAGAATGGGCCATACACGATGCGGAATGGCCAGAAAAGGTAGGAGTGGGGTAGGGATGAAATGACAGGTATCTCAGACAGGAGCGGTGATGCTTATATAGGAAGGAAAGCAAGGCAAGTATGCAGCGGGGAATAGGGCGGGCTGTCGGATCAAAGGAGCCATAGTCAAACATGCCTCCTACATTTAAACCCCGACTCTCTAAACTCAATGGTTTGAGGAACAGCGGAACGGTGGAAGGGAAATAGCACCTAACCAATGCGGGCTCTCCAGCAGAGCAGAATACTGACTTATGTACTCTAGGGAAGTACAAGGCACATGGAAGGGACTAGGATTCAAAATGATGGGCTGCCGACCTAAATGTAAACTGCACGTTCTCTGGCCGTTTCAGTCAAAAGGAAGAGGCCTAAGGGTCATTGCTGGCTTTTCGCTACATAGATGAAGCCGTTCAATAGTCCATAGATGAGTTGACTAGCTTGGATAGACGGTCCTAGAGATACGACTGAGGAACTAGTCTAAAATCGAGCAATACAATGGTATGGCGTGTTTTGAGAGAGATGCCATCATAGCCTAGATTAAGAGAGAGGTGGACCGGAGGAGGTAATTAACAACCTTGCCATTCTAAATCCCAAGCCTCGTGGCAGCCATTTGAATATAACGATGCCCTTTTTTACTTGACGACTAAGTCTATTGCTCCTTTGGATGAGCCATATCGCTTGCGTGGATGGATGGATGGACCAGACACTGTCTCATGTTCAGGTTTGGCTGCTCATGATGCTAGTGGCTAAAGGAGGGTGTAATGGCTCTTCGAAGAATGGCCACACTTCACTAAGATACGCCTGCGCTGTTCGGTCCGTTTCGGAAAAAGGCACCGAATTCCCGAATTCATATTTTGACCAATTTGATGGCGCTCTGAACGAAGAGAATGTACGAGCCGAGAGACAAAAGGGCCTTTGGTAGTCATGTGTGGGAGAGAGGGAAATTCACTGGCCTTGGACTACTCCTTTCCACCTGCATATCCTTTCTCCTTCCCCTCCTCCCTCCCCCTCCCTGCACTTTGCACACTTGTTGAGCATGGCATCATCCTTTGACTCCTCCGAGCCCTATCCATTACCGGGCGAGATCCTCACGTTAGATTGTCGTAGAACCCATGGAGCTGCTGAGGTTATGGACGAATTAGCAAGACCGCTTCGAGTGGTGCAATGGAACGTGGAGAGGAACTATGAGGCAGATGCAGTACTAGAAGAGCTACGTCGACTCGATGCCGACGTTTACTTTTTACAGGTATGTTTGGCTGTACGTCTGTCTCGAGGCATCCAACTCATCCTCATCCCCCTCTGTGCGATAGGAAATTGATATTGGTTGCACACGAAGCGGAGGACGAGACCATTTTACCGAGCTGTGCGAGGGCCTCGAGTGTCTTGGAGGCTTTGTGTGTGAATTTGAGGAGCTAGACTCGCCTTTGCGTAGTGCAGCACACGCCGGGGGAGGAGTGCATGGAAATGCCATTTTGACTCGATTCCCCGCGACCTTCCGGGGCCTCCAGCACCTCCCCGAGGCATTCGACTGGGAGAAACGGGGGGCCAGCCTAGGGGAGCCTCGAAAGGGCTCACGGTATGCCTGTGTAGCCAGCATTGATGTGCCCTGGATGGACAAGCCCATCTTGGGGTACTCGGTACACCTGGAGGTGTTTTGCGGGATAGTTGGCAGGGTTGGGGAATTCTCTTCTCTTATGCAGGATGCGCACGAGCACGCCGGAACCCATCCACATCAATTGATCTTTGGGGATCTGAATACCATGGCCCACTCCATTGCCCGACTCTCCCCGAGGTTTGCCCAGGACCGGTACCGCTTCCTGTCCCTTGGATGGGTCGAGTCGGCGTGGTGGCACACCCATGTCCTGGGCTTCCACGTGGAGGATGGTCCGGTGAATACCTTGCTGGGTCGAGGATGGTCGGAGGAAGTAGCGTCCCGGGTGAGGAATGATGGGTTCTGGGATCCATGGGACCCGGTGGAGGACATCACTATTTGCCCCAAGGCATACCGAGGGATGTTTTCGGGAAAACTGGATTGGACCCTCCTGCGGGGTTGGGAGGTACGAAACAAGGATATGGGGAATGATGCGTATGCCCTGAGTGATCATCGATGGCTCATGGTTGAGGTGGTACCGGACCGGGTGTCTGGCGACGCGGGGGCCTTGGCCCAATGGAGGGATCGACGGATCCTACGACGATCCAATACACGGCGGGGCTATGGTCTCTCTCTATGGGGACTCGCGGGCCAGGGATTATTGGTGGCAGGAGTGGTGAAACTCATGGCCCATCTCTGGCGCATGCGGTGAAGGAATTTCATAGAATTTGATTGTACACGGTCTACACATTCTGGGATAAAATGCATGGGACAAAAAGGAAAGATGTATTTCATGCCGCGGCAGAGATGTGTATGGGAACATCTGCCTGAGCGGGGAGATGATGAAGAGGGGCGGGCCGGGGGGTTCTGGACCATGACGGCCGATTCTTTGATGGAGGCTTGGATGGGGATTGGGCTGAGGTATTGTTGTTGTTCGTCACGTTCAATGGGATGGAGGGAGTAGGTGAAGCTTCGTTGCTGTCCTGGATAACACTAGTAAGATTGGTCGAGGACACATTGTTTTCCAAGACAGGCTCAGTGAGGTTGGTCGAGACCACGTTATTCTCCAAGACGGGGCTAGCAGGATTACTTTTAGATATCCTCGTGCCGCCATGCTCATCCTCCAAAGGCAGATCCTGAGATGGTGAATTATGAGCTTTTTCTGCCTGGTCAAGAGCAGTAAGGGCAATCTTCTTTTGCTCATTCTTGATTTTGGCAGTTAGAATGGTCAGCTCCGTATCCAACTCTTCCATGTGAGAACGGTGAGAGGTTGCACCAGCAGCGGCCAAAAATCCAGTCCCTGAGCCCATCAGACCAAAGGATAGACCCTGGCCACCGTTGTTGATGACCCCGGCCCAATTGAAGGCCTCTGCAGGAGGGACAAGATGGGTGATGCCTAGAAGGGTAAGAAGTACGGCTGGGTTCATAGGAAAGGGTAAGAAGGGTCGTAAGAAGAAAGGGTCGATGAGGAAGGGATGAAGGAGTAGGATATGAGAGGAAGAGGTTCAGGGCAAGCTGTTTCTTGACCTTGATGGTGCTATGGTTTAAAAGGGGTACTTGCAACTTCTGACCAGAGCACAACCAGAATGCTACCGAATCCAGCTCGCATCTCCGCAGGAATGATACAGAATAATGTGTCGTCCGCCAGATGAGATGAACATTCATGACCACTATTGAAGCCTCAGTATGGCGGGATAGCGGGCTGAGATCTCTGTTTTGGATAAGACACGGGCTTGGTATGCCTCTAGACACCCAACGAAAAAGACGGCAAGTGACATGCTCATATCCACTGTAGATGGCCTCATCGGCACCCCCGCCCAGTTGCATCTGGATGTGTTGGCTATAGCCATAGAATGGATAGGCTGAGCATGTGTCAATCCAGCTGGGCATGGCCCTGAATATCGCTAGGACTTTGGGTCAAAGTAGGACAGGATAACAAGGGGGGCAAAGTAGGATAGGATAGTGTGGGGCGGAGTTTGGGCAGGAAGGAATGGAGCGGACCTTAGAGTCGGGGTGAAAAGGGAATATTAGGCGAGTGATTCAGGGTCCGCCCGCTCTCTCCCCCTCCCTGCCTTCTATGTATGCTGACCCAAGTGAAAATATCATACACTGTCCG
>KZ987911.1:0-14923 GCA_003614145.1 Piptocephalis cylindrospora
GGTGGGGGGGGGGGGGGGGGGGGGGGGGGGGGGGGGGGGGGGGGGGGGGGGGGGGTATGGGATCTATCTTAAGGCTAATTCGCCTCAATAAAAGCCAACTTACTGGATTTTCCCACGCCGTTCCGACCAATAAAGCCATATCGTGTACCGGGCTGTAGGAGCAGTCGGGTATCCTTGATCAGCTCGCTCTCCCCTACCGTAACGGTCAAACCAATAACATCAACTTGGACGTTCGTGGAGGTGGTCTTTTCTCCTGTGAGGTGGAAGCGGTTGGTTTGGATGGTGGCAATGGCTGGAGCAGTCATGTTAAGGCTAGAACAAGGCAAGTTGAAGTAGTGTGTCTGAGTGTGTGTGTGTGTTATGTGTGTGTGTGTGGATGTGTGCCAGGAGGGTGGTGGCTAAACAACCAGAGACGCTGTGCTTGGAAAAGTGATGGATACGGCGTATGAGAGTGTGGGGAGATGATGATGTGAAGCGGACGTTGATTCTCGAGTTTATAATTATTCCAGTGGATATTTAATGCTTTGACGAGACACACGCTATGAACTTTATTCGCGCCATTTTGCCATTCACAAGCTCGTCCCCGCCTCCTCACTCGGGGCACCGTGATAAAACCTGACTCATTTTTGTATCAGCCTGACTTGGAGTGAGTTTGTGAGAAAATTTGGCCAATCCTTAGGGGCCCTCAAGGGAGAAGAGCAGGACAAGGGATGAGGGTGGCGATGCAGAGCAGCATACTTCTTAGGGTAAAAATTGATTGAGGGTGCCCGAATGCTCCCTTGATTGAGACGGTGCTCTTTCCCTTGGGCCTCCTGTAAAGGATCCATTGAGTAATCTCTGTTGCTGCCCCAAGGACATTAAGGATTTTACGGCCCAGTAGTAGGGCGGAGGACTTGGCCACTCTAAACTGTATCCTTGGACTGCGGTATACTGCCTGTACCCCCCGCCTTTATGACCATCGTCATGGCTAGGAGGAAAGGTAATGGCGCTTGCCGTGAGCCTATCCTCCTGCACTGACTACAAGACCTACCCATGATGAATGAATTTATGAAACCCCCTTGCCTTGTCCTTTCTTCTAAAGGATTTATCCTTTGATTATCCTCTTCCACTGACCCAGTATGTCATTTGCCTTCGGAGGCCCGAGCTTCCTTCCTCCATCACCCCCTTCTTCATTTAACCTCTCCATAATGTTCTCCTATCTGTATGATGACCTCCCATCCTAAATGCCGTTAATGGGTGCAGATCATTATATTGTTATTATTGCCATCTCCTTCACCCGTACGGATCAAAGCACAATCCACCAGCTAAAAACACCCCTCCCCCTTACATAACATCTTCATTATGAGCACCGGATCTTCCATATCTCCACCTCATCATTCTCCAAGCGAAGATTTTTAAGCTGGCGCTTGGGGATCGGCCGAGCATCCCATGATTTGGACCGACATAGGTCGACAAACCGATCACACACCATGGAATCCCGTCGTTCAAAGGCCACATAAGCCACTGTCCGAGGACCAGCCAGCCGGGTCATCAGATCTACTAGCGGCTCCAGCAGACTTCGCTCGTACACACAGTCCGCTGCAAAGATCAGGTCAAAGGGTCGGTCAGGCTCCTCCTCCAGCGGCACGGGTAGGCATGGGGCATTCAACCAGTCGAGGGCATCGACTGATAGGTCCACCCCATGATTCCGCTCCTTGAGGTTGGTTAAGTTCCTCTTCAAATTGGGCTCCAAGACACTTTTGACTACGCTAGGCAGGTCTGTCAGGTGGACCTGAGAGGCCCCACAGGCCCCGGCCGTCAGGCCCACCAGGCCACATCCCGCCCCCAGTTCGATGCACCGCATCCCCCGAAGACCTCCGGGAAGGGCATGGAGATGCTGGGCCAGGGCCTTGGCCGAGTCCCAGACGGTGGTTCCATGGTCTAGTGTATCGTTACATTGGCGAAGTCCTAGGGGAGTTGCCCCGGCCCCAGGCAGAGGAAATTCCACATAGGACAGGTGCTTCGTATCATCCAAGATGGTCATCGTAGTCTAGATGAGGGTAGAGATGGTGGAGGAAGATGGAGGAGCCAAATGAGAATGTGGATATGACTAGCTTTTTAGATGCTTTTCTTTTTTTTTCTTCGGTGCTGCGCACACTTCCAACCGTCTGTGATGAATGGAGATGGAACCGTGGCGCTACAGGACAAGGTTCTTGCCATAGCATTCTGCCAAGGGAGCGGGGATTGAATTCCTATTGATAATGACACCTTGATCATTATCAAAAGCTGGCGTAATGGCCCTTGTTAGCAAATGTACTTCTATTATCTTAATCAATCCTCTCCATTCCAATCCGTTCAAAATCCACTGTGGTCATTACTCTGCCTCCTCCTCCTCTTCATCATCCGAGGGAGGAATGTCTTCACCTAGCTCTCGAAGCCGGCTGCGCATCTTCTTGGATTCAGTGTCCTGCTCGGCAAGGAAGACTAGGAGGTCCTCTTGTTCGCCCTCCAAAGTAGCAAACTTTTTCTTAGACTCTGCCAACTCGGTCTCCAATTCCTTGGTCCGTAAAAGGGCTTCTTCCAACATCACCTTGTCCTTGGACGGTTCCGCCGTCGTGGTCACGGTTACTGGGGGCTCCACCTGTATGAGAGGATTTGATTATTATTGTTCGAAAGAGTGAACCGATAAGAGATAATATGAGTAGTTGGTCATGGCTCACCGACACATAGGAGGGAGAGTATATACCTTTGCCTGCTTTGCCTCCTCCTCAAGTAATTCGATCCTTGCCTTAAGCCGGTTAATTTCCTCATCCTGCTCCTTTTCCCGGACCTGAGCAGCAGCCATGGCCGCCTCATGGACCTCCACATCAATCCCACCAGATGATCCGCCTGATTGGTTAAGAGGTAAAAGGAGAATGAGGGCAGGTTTTCATGAGAGGAGTACCTCCCCTAAGATCATCCTTGGCTTACCTGAGCGTGCTGACTTGACCTTGCTTGGATCCAAGGAGAGAAGCTTGGTCATCTCGTCTATGCATCCCAAAAAAAAAGTGGTATAGTTAGCGCACACACTCTTTACTCATCTAGGCTTGACCTCTACTTCCATACTCACCAAAGGTTTCCTTGAAGAGGGCAATAAAGGAGGGCTCATACCACATCTCCTCGGGCTCGCCACTCTTCTCTCCCCCGGCTCCGACACTTCCTGTTGGCCCTATCCGAGGCCTGGAGGAACTAGCTCGCTGGAAGCGCGGGGAGTCTCGGAGACGGGAGATGCGGGAGGATACTTGGTCCGTCCCAACACGAGTCCGGACAATCTCCTGGAGGCTAATCCGATCAAAAGGTGTTTCGGGATCTTCATTGAAGGCGTACGCCAGGGCAAGGAGGTAAGCAGCCAGGCCTTGGACATCACCATTAATCCCACTACTCAAGTGAATCCACTCAATGAGCGTCTGAATACTCAGGCTTTCTCCGAGGAACTGGGCCACCGTCGATGAACTCCCATGGCACCATTCACACAGGAAACACAGGACACCCACTTGAGCTCTAGCCACCATGTACTCCCCAGAGGCAAGGGCCACATTTTCTTGGCCTGCCCCTCCCATCGACCCCTCTGGTCTCTGACTTTGACCAAGTGCAAGGGTAATGGCATGGATCAACGGAACCGGCTCTTCACCTAGAAGGGGGTATCAGGGGAGGCTATGTGTAAGTGAATTTCGATAGGGGTAATTTACATGTCAATTCTGGACAAAGTGTTACTCCAGCCAGTGTAGATAGAGGCTCACATAAACTACCTATTTCCCTCTCCCTTGCCGATACACGACACATACCTTCATCCACATCGCCGAGATAAAAGTCGCAGGCCTTGGCCTTGCCCTCATCAAACCCACGGACAGCCGTGGAAAGGAGGGAGGAGGCGTAGAAAGGCTTTGAGGGACTGGAGGCCCAGGATGATGAATCGGTCAGGGCCGAAACCAGCATGGCCCCGGCTGACATAGCCTCAGCGTAATCCGTGGGCGGGGCAGATAGGGAAGAGAGAAGGGCTAAACGACCCTCTGAATTATCTTCCATATAGCACTGAAGGAGGTGGGAAGAAGCGTGTCGGATGGATTCATCCGAGGAGGATAGGGCTTCACGTACTGCCACCTCCACGGGAATCACCTCCTTCTGGGGACCCGCAGGGATGGGGGATTCAAGGAACTTTACATTCGCAGGGCACTTGCGCACAGCATCTCCGACCAGGAGGAGAGCTTCAGTCCTCACCAGAAGTGGCGCATCCACGGACACTACAGCCAGAGTTAAAGCAGATGGCAGGACGCATTGTCCCATGACGGCCTGGTTGGCCGCCGTATTGGTCCCATCATGCTCCAGTAGCCCACGCATCACTTGGAGAAGCATGGTGACATTAGTAGCTGCCTGGTCCGGCCAGGTGCCCCAGTCCTCCCCGGGTTCTGGGACCTCAAGGAGACCAGCGGTACTCTGAATTCCACCCGTTTCGCGAAAATAATTCTGGTTGGAGGTATTGTATCTCAGAAGGTTCATACAAAGCTGTAGACAATCCTGGACAACGATACCTCCGGAGAGAGGCCCACCCTCTTCCTTGGCCACTTGAGTCAGGCGCTCAAATGCATTTTCAAACGCGATGATCTTTTGTATTTCAGCATGAGCATCTGTGAGCTGGATGAGAAGGAGCAGTGATTCTACGAGGATGGGGCGAGTGAATAGAGGGTAAGATCGGGTGGTCTACATCTCTCCTCTGAATAATCTGTGATTCAGCCCTTACCATTCCGGATGGCCTCTCGTCGATCATCCAAGAGGTCCACGAGCCTGGAGCAGCCCATCCCGCTAGTCAGGACGGCAGCTTGGAGAGGGGATAAACGATGATGGAGTAGGGTGGAGAGAAGCTGTAGCGTGTTGAAGCGGACATAAAAGTCAAATTCTTCTAGACCGGTCAAGAGAGACATGATAGCATTGGGTGTGGAGATGAGGCTATCGGTGTTGGCCACGGCCAGGGAGACATCCTCATCTGTCGGCTCCGCATACCGGTCGGCGTTCTCAGGGGTACACAGACTGTTCAGCGTCTCGATGGCCGCTTTGACCACGTCCACGTCCGATCGATCACGTTCCAGGACAGCCACAAGTCCCGGGATGGATCCTGCGACTTCTTTCTTGTACTGTCGGGAAAGGCCCTTGAGACCTAGGACAGCAGATCTCCTATCCTCCAGAAGGGTTCCGTGCTCTAAGCGCGAGCGCAGCTTAAGCACAATCTCAGTGGGATCCTGCGTAGGGGTAGCAGTGCTCCCAACCAGATTAGAGTAGCCACGGGAGAAAAAGTCCATGTTGGGGGGGGATGGAGGAGGAAGAGGAGGAGGGGGGGGGGGAAGTGCAATGAAAGAAAAGGATGTGAGGTAAAGGGAAGGGATGTTGGGTAGGCAAGAAGTGAGAAGATAGCCTAAGACTTCAGGGCCATTAGGTTGAGCGGAGAGTAGGTATGGGTGTGGGTAGCAGGTTTTTGAGACTCCGTCCTCCCGAACTATGGCATAATGATGGTGAACCCACAGGCACACCCCCTAACATTATCCTTCCCTCCCAGGCTCAAGGAAAACAGGAGACCAGAAGTAATGAAGCTGGGTTTGAGAGTGATGAGTAGGGTTGCATTCGCGAGGCCTATCTAAGTTATACCTTAGTCCTGGCATTGATGTCGCTATCATAGTTACCACTACCCCCTTTCTATGTATGAAATCACTTTATATCCTTCAGTTCCAAAAGCCTTAAAATCAGTCCATCTACGCTACCATCTCGTCTCACGTATCTAGACGAACACGATGATTAGTAAAATGGTCTTGGCCATCACCTTCACTGCCACCCTTGCATTCTTTGGGCATCCTTTAGTATTATAGTCAGCTCCGAGACCAATGATATTATACTGACTAAGATTGTATCCTCTCAGGGCGTGATGCATTCTCCTTGATCCCTTACCAGGCTCAATGCATGCCGAGAGGGAGCTTTCCTTGAATGCAACGCTGAATGATCTGAGGATTTTCGCCTACCTCATGAAATGATAATCTAAGACATTGTATTTGGCTTGGAAAAATCATTTATTCCTTCTTCTGGGGGTGGTCCCAGAAAGGGGTCGCCATATGGCACGGTCATGCGCTGATGGACCATTGTAAGAATCGGCCATTGTGCGAGAATCGCCCTCCAAGCATATTCGATTGGATCTATTCCAAGCAGCCAGCATTTCAATTCATCTTCTCCGACGCCTTAATGATGGTCCATTTATCCGATAGCAAGTATAAAAGAATATCTACTCTAGGCATCCCAGCTAAGCTCCCTTGCCCCATTCACACCATACCTTCTCTTTTCCTACTTTAGGCATCATCTCTTTTTCCTTACGCCTCAATATTCAATTTCAGTCAGGATACTATTCCCTCGTCCATCCTATCTCCTTCAATCCTGGCTTTACGTCCATTTCTACGCTCTTCCTGAAATCAATATTTTTTCAAGCCTGCTTGTCGTTCTTTCCAGTCGGCACTGACCAGCCATGACATCTCTAGCCCCCACCCTTCTTCTCATCTTGTCCATCTTGGCCCTTATTTCACGGGAGCCAGGGTTCATATCCGCCATTCCGGTTATTAGTCGCCCATTCTCGCCTAACGACGATCGTTCCTCTCTATCTAGGTTGCATTCCTTTCACAAACAAGGCTCATCAAATGATCATGGACATCTTATGGGCCATGTAAGTATTCCAGGGCAACTGAGAGAAATTGGCTTTGAGAGATTCTTGAATATGCCTGCCTTTCTCTTATGCTCGGCCCACTCACACCATTTATCGTCATTTTGTTAGACTCAGTGGAACTACGACGAAGCATCTACAATTTATCCAATGACTATTACCAGCCAGTATCAAGATGCTACACAGCCTGAGGACATGATGCCAATTTCTGTCACGAGGACTTTTCTAAAACGCACTACCGATGCGTCCCAAACTTTACACAAGTTACTCAACGACGATTATCATCATGGACCAGTTAATCCTCGACCTTCCCTTTCCCATGCTGAAAAAGATACTGCGAAGCAATGGCTTGAGTCTTCCAAGGAGCTTCAAAAAAATCTGAAAGATCTTAAAACTATGTTCAAGGTGGACATGGGGGCAGTTACCAATCTACACTTTATCTCCAGCCTGAATCAAAAGGAACTAAAGAAGGATAAAATCGAATTTCTTACCATTCGTTATCTCCAGGACGCGCTAGTAAAGCTCATTCCATCACTAGTCGGCGTTTCCAAGGCCTACCGCACCATCTCAATTCCGAAGAATCATGCTATTCTCGATATACGTAAGCTCGCCGAACATATTAAGGCCATTGAGAAGGTCCCTCTAACCGTAATCGAGCCAAATTTTCTTATCAGTTCAGCTTTTGATAAGGCCGATGATGCTGACAAACTGATCCTGGAGGCTAACTGGATGGCTCATCTGCTCGAGGTTGTCTCCATGATGACGTGGACTAAAGGCGCTTGTCATTTCCCATCCTTCCTGAAAGATTATCCAAGAGCTCCCACAGTGGCCAATAGCCTTGAAAGCCTTGACCAGATGATCCAGCTCGAGAAAAAGAAAAGATCGATTAATGCTCGGACCGGTCAGCAAAAATACCTGAATAATGTCGACGATGTGAATAAATGGATGAAGGCTATCGGGCCCTTGAATGGTCGCGGCCAATTCTGCCCTTCAGATGCCCTTTCTGGATTGCTTGAGAAGGGTGATCTGATCATCCGTATGATCAAAG
Organism: Piptocephalis cylindrospora; assembly: GCA_003614145.1. Classification (NCBI taxonomy): domain Eukaryota; kingdom Fungi; phylum Zoopagomycota; class Zoopagomycetes; order Zoopagales; family Piptocephalidaceae; genus Piptocephalis; species Piptocephalis cylindrospora. Next base: position 7,758 of record KZ987911.1, read on the forward strand.
AGTCGGCCAAGAAACTGACGGGTATAGTTCGTGCTATGATCAGTGGGGGCTCCGAATGGAATGATTTGGTCAAGAAATCCATTCGTCCTCCCAGGTCCTAGATTGAATATCCTTAATTTTTCCGGAGGAGGAAGGCAGAGAGTAGAGTTGAATAGGTGGGCGGATGTCTTATGAAATCTGGTAATGAACAATGAATATGGGTCTGATTGAGGAGCTTTTTGGTCCTGATAGCGGAGTGACCTCACCATACTTCCACGCCATTCACAAGAAGGATCATTATTAACGAGAGAGGAACAAGACCAGGCGGTGAAATCTTCAATAAACTCAAGCCTGTCGGAGTTGGATTTCCCAATGGCAGGGTATGGGAACCTGTGCATCAAGAAATATCCTACATCAGGTGGAGTGCCATGTGGGATGGTCAGGCCTGAATAAATAAACCATCTCCTTGACTCAGAACAGCCAGCCAGTCCTTCCCTTCCAACCTTCCTCTTGCCCCTCCTTCTCCCATACTCATTGCCAGTATCTCCAAGCCGACTCCTCCTCAGGAAACGCAATTCAAACCGCCTTTACGTTCATACTGACGTCTATCTCAATTCTTACTCTAACCCAAACCCAATTTCCCTGAACCTTCTCCCCGTCCGTCCTTTTGCCCGCCCTGGTGATCCAAAGCCGTTATGCGCCACATTACCTCCTCATTTCTCCTTGCCCTCTCTGTCATATCGCTGGTTTTCTTGGGGGAAAGACCTGTTATTGCGCTGCCGCCTACAGAAACCCTTGTCAAAGGACCTCTTACAAAGGAGAACTTGGAGAAACATACCAATACTAAAAGCTCCTCCAGCGTCAGTGACTCAGCTAGGGTAAGTGTATCAGCTTTATGCCATCCTTTTTTTCCTGCCTCTCGTCAACACTAATGATTCGGAATTCTTGTATTGGTGAGGGAATAGGTATTAGCTTGGGCGGAAAAGGTAGAAAGAATAGATGATCCCCACCACCTCCCATCTTCCCCGAAACGATCAGATGCACCTTTAGCATCACATTCCTCCTCCGTCAGCTCCTTCTACGATCGGAGAAGTGAGCATTCCATATTCTTACCGGAAGATCCTAGCACTTATCAGAATTTCATTAGCGAGCATCTCCCTCTCATTCACACGGCTCTCAATCGGATACATCGTACTAGTCGTTCTTCTCCGGCTGAGATCTCACCAGAAAATCGAAAGATTCTATCCGAGTGGCTCGAAATTTCCGGAGAGATCGATATAAAGTTCAGTAGGATCCGCGGTTTTTTTCAAAATGGCGTCCAGAGACTAAAGGAGCTTAGGCTGATAACCCCTAAAATGCTAAGATACGTCGGGGGTGACGACAATGATATCTCCACAGTTCAATCTCTTCTCAAGCCCCTCAAAAATGATTATCTTCCTTTTCTATCCGCTTTCGCCATTGGCCACTACAAACTCTCTTCTATCAGCCGGCCCTCTAATCTACCTGGAAAGCATCCCTCGAATAACCTTCAAACTTTAGATTTCATACATGAAATCAAAAAAAATCCAAACGTAAAAATCAACGCTAAGCTCCTCTCCTGGTCGACCTTGAAGGGGCTTGACCGTGCCTACAATCTCGTTCTAGAGGTTCACTGGATGATGAATATACTCAAAGTAGTGAGTATGGTGGTGGAGATGCAAAATTTTTGCCGATCCTCTTCCGAGATCTTTCACAAACTACGTATGTCCGAGATTCCAGTCTACAGCATGCAAGGAATTAAAGAGATGATGAAGGACAATAGGATGAGTGGCATCAATTTAAAAGAGCTGTCGAACAGGAAAAGTGAGATAGTAGCCATGGTAAGGAAATCGATCGAGGATAATCAAGGCCATATCGGAAGCAAGCCTGATTGTGATTTGGCTGCCTTAAATAGGCTCTGTATGGATGCCGATAACCTACGTACCATGATCCATAAGTCTGTTGAACAAATCCTTTCCATGATTGACGACCTTAAGGATGACTTAATGAAGAAAAACCGGCAGGTTCACACATATCTGGGTAGGCCCCGTCGCCACTCTATTTCATAAGCCCTTTTTTGTGTATCAGTTTCGGTGATGGATAACCAATTTTTGGCCAATACATTGCCTTTTCTCTCTCTCTATTTCATAAGCCCCCTTCGGTTATGGTGGGAAAATGGGATGGCTTTCTAGATGAGTACAGCCAATAAAGCACAGTTTTTCTGGCCTCACTCATATCCATGATTCTTCAACTTTGTTGATGCCCAAAATGTATGGATGTACAAAGGGACCGATGCGGGCTTCTCATTCTCCAGGGACTTGGCATAGTGAACAGAATGCGCATTTCGCTCTTGGCGAAGATTTGAAGAGGAATGAATGAACCTTCTTTACTTTTGGAATCACCATTCTTCTCCAGCTCTCGTAGTATGTCGAGGTCGAGAAAGAGGGTCAGATCTGAAGGTGCAGTTCCAGAAATATACAGCCTGAGTCGGTAGCCATTGAAATCACTGACCCCTTATGATCAGCCGAGGCCCATAAACTTTGAAACCAACAACAATGGCAATTTAAGTAGTCTCCCTCGCGTGTTAGATTGATTGATAAAACCTTTATATTTTCCCTCAATGGGGTAGACTGCTAGGCATCCGAACATATAAACCCGCCCAAATAGACCCTCCCTGGCGTGCTAAAAAAGCATTAAGTGTGGCTCAAATGAGCCGGACAATAGTAAGAGCGGGTGTTGTTATGCTCGGATATCTACCAGCTTACCCCACTGAGGGAAAATATAACTGTTTTGTCATCATCCCGGAGTAATCGTTGTCCCTTCCGCTTCTTTCTTTGCTTTGAAAACACATTTATTTTCTGGCCTCCATACCAAATATTTGTCATGTAGGGTTTACCCAGAAAAAATTCGCCTGCCCCTTCCGCTTCTTTCAGTAGAGCTTTTCTATGCACGGCGTAAAATATTTAAGAGATTGATATCAAAATTAAGTAATAAAGACGTGACACAAAAAAGGAATCGAAAGAAAATGAGAAATGGGAAGGAGCCTCTGATTAGAAGTGGAAAAGGTAATTCTGAATATGAATACATCTTCCTTCGCAGTTAAGGTTCCTTGAGTTCTCATTTATAGACCTCGTCCGGCTCTTTGGTTACTCTTTACAGTAAGGAGCATGAATAAGCTTTCGTCAGATACCGCGACGAAAATATAGCCCTTCTCGACAGCAACTCTCATCCAAAATGTTCTCACTTGCACCTACCACACGTAGTTCTTTCCCTTGATTCTAATTTCTACGCCAGACCACCATCTGATGCTGAGCTTTAAAAGGCCCCACAGAGTGAATACGACGATAAGCTGGGGTGGACTTGTCCAAACGCTCCAGCCCCTTTCAGCCCGTCGGGCCATTCTTTGGTGCCCTGTTGCCACGTCTTGTACCTAACCCATGTCATCAAAACTACTGTACCTATCTTGTGGAGCTTGTGCTTTGACCCCACCCTTCATCTTTCCCTTTCCATCATGTCATCCTCCATGCGCCAGCGTAAGGAAGCGAAAAAGGAGGCTACCTCCGTGGACGGTACGACGGCCGGTCATGCCGGCCCTAGATCGGCTCACACCTACCTCTACACCTGGGATGACCTTCCAGCGTGGATGCGGGACAATCGATATATTCTCACGGGATATCGACCCCCGGCCCTTTCGTACCTCTCGTGCTTCAAGTCACTCGGATATGTCCATAATGAGTCCGGAAATATTTACTCTCATCTTCTTGGGGCCTTGGCCTATCTTTCCCTAGGGGTATATACTCTTTATCAACTCGAACCCCTGGCGCATACTGCCGAGTGGACGGACTACATGGTGATGGTATGCTTCTTTGCCGGAGCCGTTGGATGTCTGACCTGCTCCTCGGCTTTCCATCTCTTGTCCTGCCACTCAGAGGGGGTGTGTAAGGCGTGGAATCGGTGCGATCATCTAGGCATTGTGATCCTCATTGTTGGATCCTATTATCCCGCAGTGTACTACCTCTTCTACTGCTCCCCCTTCCTCCTCCGCTTCTGTCTCACGTCTATCTCCATCCTTGGCGGCATGACGGCTTGGGCATGCTTCTCCCCTCGGTTCCAGGGGCATGAGTTTATCTGGGCTCGCATCGCCATCTTCATTGCCCTGGGTACAGCTGGGATTGTGCCGATTGGCTACTCGGTATACCTTCATGGATGGGAGCATGCCATGACGGCCATGCAACTTCCTTATTATCTGGCGATGGGTCTTTCCTACATTTCCGGAGCCCTCATTTATGCCGCTAGGTACCGGTGGGGAGGGGCATGTTGTGATTTCCTTATGGATGTACCACTGATCCTCCTCCTCCTCCTCCTTGCTTCTCCTCACCTCTTCCTCACCGTATTAGAATTCCTGAGAAATGGTTCCCGGGTCGATTTGACATCTACTTTCACTCTCATCAAATCTTTCACTTTTGTGTCCTTGCTGGAGTCTTTGCCCATTATCTCGGGGTCATGCACAGCTTTATCTGGAGACACACCAATAACCCCGCCTGTATTCCTGGCCTTGATATGTTGTAAGAGCAGGTACCCTAGCATGACGATCGCCTCTTTTCTAGACTTGCCAGAGCATCCGTTCTTGAATAGAGGCTTTAAAGGTGGTACGTTTGCAATCTGTATTATTAAAAGGATACCTGCTGATGAACTGGGATGATGAGGGGCGGGCGATAGCAAGACCTATACCGACAGGATAAAAGTATTTATTCGATGGTTGGTTTCCACCATCTTTTCTCACTCCCCATCTCATCCCATCCCATCCCATCCCACCCCACCCCACCCCTCTACCTACGGGTCCATCCATACATGAAGGGCTCTTGGTCAAATCATGCAAGACTATCCCCCCTAGTAGTACCCACCAGAACCAGATGTGGTACTATCGCCTCCGCCATAGCCATGACTGTATGCGGCATTAGGATTGGGCGCTTGAGCGGCATCTACTCCAGGAGGCGCCTCTTCGGCCGCTCCAGGCGCGCCATACGCACCTGCTACCGAATAGCCCGAAGATGCTGTAGAGGCCCAAGGAGCAGCAGCAGGGTTTGCTGAGGCAGTGGACCCTTGTCCAGCCCAACCAGGAGCAGCTTCACCTACCCCAGGAGGGGCAGGCGCGGATTGGGCACCTGATCCATACCCTCCTCCTCCTCCATACCCACCACCACCGTAATTGCCGCTGCCATAGCTACCGTAGCCACCAGCTTGGGTACCGTAGGACCCAGCCCCTCGACCCACCCCGGTTTCCTCCGTCCCACCTGCTGCGCCTGTACCCCAATAGGATGCGGTGGGCGCGTTGGAAGTAGCATTATACCCATTGTACCCGCCCGTCGCAGCCCCGGCACTAGCCGCAGCCCCGGTCGCACCAGCTCCATACCCACCCATGCCCCGTCCAGCAGAAGGTCGATTGTAGTATCTACCATAGGTACCGTACTGGGAAGCAAAGGGGGTTTGCTGCGGGGGATAGGAGGGCTGAACAGGCTTCTGCCAGGGGGCAGCGCCGCCCATGGTAGCACCACCCATGCTAGCTGCTCCTCGTCCTCGGCCCGCGTCCCATCCAGCAGCGCCCATGGATCTCCATGGTGCAGCGGTGGACCCATCTTCTCCTCCAGCACCCGATTGGCCCATGGCGCCAGAGCCCCGACCGATGGGGCCTGCAGCCCGATCTCCTCGGCCCCGACCAACGCCATCGACACCCAGCTCTTTCATGAGTGCGGAGTACTCGGCTTCCATGGCATTGGCACGATTGGCGGCCTCGGAGTTATCAGGGGAAGCACCAGCAACCCCCGCGGTGTTCATCCGACAATCTTGGGCGACGTGACCAACAGCTCCACATCGCTGACAGGTGATGTTCAGTGTGACATTGGCGGCATGAGGACACTCCCAGCGCCTATGGCCATTCTCTCCACAATTGGCACAAGTTTGACTCTCATCATCGCGTAGGGTACCGTTCAGGGTAGCCAATTCACGGAGCTGATGGCGCTTGAGATCATTCATGGCATCTGGGGTGGAGCAGGCCGTCTCAATGATCTTATTGATCATTTTTACGGCCTTCTCCACCTTTTCTTGACTATCCGCAGCAACCTGGCAATGTAGGTCATCCTCGACCCCGTCGGTCATGGTGGCTGCCTTTCCCTCCTTTACGCTTCCACGACCGCGGATGGCAATTTTGGCACCGCTCTCAGACTCCATCTTTTTCAGGGTATTGCCACGGGGACCGATGAGAAGACCGATAAAATTGACCTCAGGGAACTCCCGGTCGGGGATCCAGACGCGATCCATGGCCTTGGTAGGCTTCTTGTAGTCAGTAGGCGGGACGTAAGAGGGGTCGAGGGCGGTGGCGCGTTGAACAATTTGGTGGCGTTCCTCCTCAAGCTTCCTTCGATACCGGACATCTCGTGTGTTGGCGCGTTTCCCATCAGCCCCATACACGGGTTCCGGGGAAGGGGACCGATCCCCATCGTTGATGGGGATGTAAGTACGATCATTGAACTTTTTGTTAATATCATCGATGCGGATGGCCAAGGCGTACAGTTCCAACTTCTCACTGGGAATATTCGTAGTCAGGGTTGTGGGGACCCCTGGGACCTGGAGACGGACCTCTACGGGGCCCCATCTGTTTTTCTTTCTTCTTGGTCTTCCATCTGCTATAGGAGGGAGATATGAAGGGGGATGAGCATAGGAATGGGTCATGATCAAAACAAGTCGCCTGGCCCTTGAAACACGGGATGATCAGGAAGAAAGGCAATACAGAACAGCACATACATAAAGTTCCCTTGTCCACAGGAGGTTGCGGAGGAGCAGCGGGCTGGGATGCGGCAAAGCCACCAGTATGGGATGTGTAAGAGGTGAGATCCGATTGTTGTTGAGGAAGGACATGGTCAGATGCAATTTCCCCTGGACCCTGACCGAACTGTCGTCGATTTCCAACGGGTAACACGTTTGTTCCAGTGGGTTGCCAAACCATGATGAGGATGTGTAAAGGAGGAGAAAAGGATGAAGGAAAAGAGGGGGGGGGGGGGGGGGGGGGGGGGAAAGGAAGATGGCACAAAAAAAAACCTTAAAAAAGAAAGAAAACGGGGGGGGGACAGGGAAGAAGCTAGCGAAAGGGTATCTATTCCAAAGTCTGGGGG
>KZ987912.1:0-14834 GCA_003614145.1 Piptocephalis cylindrospora
ACCTCAACCAACTCGCTCAGCCGTGACCACACAGCTGCTCGGACGTCTGTTCGTTTCCTCCCCAGTAATCGTCCCTTCTCTACCGACCGCGCTCGCTCACTTAGCAGCCTCCTCACCGCCTCAAACACCCCATGCCGTCGCTTCGTATCCATTAGATATGTCTCCACAATTCTCCCGTACCGGTGGGTCTTTCGATAGACAGACTCGAGCACACGATAAAAACCGGCTCTTTCGTACATCCTTTCCATTGCCTCGGGAGCTGCAGGAGCATACACTTTCAGCAGATCCTCCAGAGCTCCTTGTCGATCCTGATGCGTCGTCGGATCTGTATCCCGGACCAGGGCATAGACGATGTTCTGAAGGGTTTCCCTTCCAAGGTTAACATAGGATATCTTACTGGCCGTCGAGGCGGTAGCTACGGCGGATACTGTGGGTCCTGAGACAATGGAGGCTCCCACTTCGTCTCCCCATCGGACAACACGACCCTTCCTCGGGCTCTTTCGATTCTCCTTCCCATTGGACTCGGGGATTCCAGGGTGATATCGGGAGTAGGCACGGGACACCATGCACGCCACATGGGATATTTCCTGGATACTCCATCTATCACCTTGATCCTCCAGAGCCGCCTCCATACTACCTTGCCTACCCAGAAGCTGACCGCTAGCGGTAGGAGAGAGCGGGTATTGGCCGGGAGCAAGGCCAGAAATACTCCAGGATCTCCGTTTCTGTCTTCGCTCCTCCTTGGACATTTCTCGTTTCTTATCCTGCCCTAGGATATCGCCAGTCTCTCTCCTATCTCCCCCCAAATCGTCCCCGCCTTCGTCATATAAGCCTACCGCCCGAAGAATCCCCTCGAGGATTCCCTGTCGACTAACCTGACCAATCACCCAGTCAGGTCGGGGATTGTCAGGGGCCATGGGTTTTTTATCGAGGTAAGCATCTTCCAGTGCTCTTTCCATCATCGACATGGTCTTCCCAGTATCCAGGTGCATAAGTCGCACGAGAGGCGTTTTCCTCTCCTCCCCATCCTGTCCCTCACCCCCAAGTAGGTACCGGTAAAGATCCGTTCTGCCTCGGACAATACCCTGTTGCCCATCATCTCCTAAGCGGCCAAGAAGGGCCTTATCCAGGTAGACAAAGAGAGGATGGACCATTCGGTCTACCCTGGAGGCCCAAGCCCTTTCCCACTTGCCCCACATCTCCTTCCTTACTCGGCTCCCCTCCACTCGCTCAACTTCCATCACCGCATCCTCCTCCCCTCCCACCGGGATTCTGACGTCCTTGGGACCATACACCCGTTCCATTCGGGACCGCTCGGCACCACGGACCCTAACAAGGGATTCGCTCCGTTCCAAAAGCTCCGCCACACCACCCACCCAATCGCCCACCCCGAGGGACCAGATGCGTAGGAGAGAGGACCAGGCATGAGCTGCTCTAGCCTGCTTCAGCATCAAGTCCGAATCCCCAACTCCAGCCTGAATCTCAAGATGATTAAGGATTTCCTCCACAAAGACGTCTCTCCCAGTGCGGTGAAGAAGCTGAAGAAGCGATGCAAGGATAGGAGGAGGTACCTGTCGAATCCACCGCTCCTTACCCTGTCCCAGGGACCAGCCTCTTCCGCCCAGGCTCTTTCTCTTCGAGAGGATGTAAGGAATGAGCGCTTCTAAGAAGGCTCGCTCTTGATGTCTAGCGACAAAAGTATCATAGACACCCTCAAAGAGGAAGCGATCCATCTCCTCCAAGCCTAGAGCTTCAACATCTTCGTCATCTTCATCCTCTTCACCTGCTTCATCCTCCCCAGGCGCGATATAGGTGACTGGAAGATGGATGGAAGCTTGGATGACGTACTTGGCTAGCTGATACGCTTGGGCCTGAACCTCAGTGGCCGTTTCCTCCTCGGCATCCCCTCCATCCTGAAGGCCCAAACTCAGGACCTTCCGGACAATAGACATGATCCAGATCCCGACTATTCTACGGCGGTCCCGACTATTCTCGCACCCTTCCAAGTCCAGTCCGGGCAAGGAGGCTGCGTACCCAACCGCCATTTCCAAGGCAGTCAGTAACTTTCCATTCCCGATTAGACGCCCCAGACGGTCTTCCCAGCTCCTCCAAGATCCTTGCCAGATCTTATGATCTCCGCACTGGAACAGGACTGACCCAAGCATCCCGCCCTGACTTCCCCGGATGGACCTCGCGGGTCCGATCTTACTGTCCCAGCGAGTCAGGGTGGATAAGTCCAGTTCTTCTGTGGACTCTCCTCCATCGCTCCACCATTGCTCGGGAGAGAGACCAATTCGTTCAATGGCCTTACCCGCACGGTATGACCAGATTACCACGTCTCCCTCTCGAGTCCAAATCCACAACCAGGTGCCAGACCACCTCAGCCCCACCACATCGCTCACCCCAGTCCATTCACCCACATGAGCCAAAGATACCTGGCCGTCCCCATCGGCAAACGCACGCAGCAGCCAAAGACGTTCACCCCACGCATAGGCCAACACTGGCTGGGTCTCACCCTCAATCTCTACCTGGTTACCCCAAGCGAGACACCCACTTTTTATCCCATCAGAGGGAGCAATGGAAGATCTCAGGACTCGGAACACAGTTTCCATGCGGCCTTTAGTCTTTACCACAATCATCTAAAAGTAGGAAAGAAGGGGTTAGGACGAGAGAAGGGAGCGCATTGCAACAAACCGCCCATCCTTCCAAAAGCACACCTTATAAGGAGTTAGAATGGCCACGAGCCCAGCCTCATCATTCTCATCGTACAGGGAATCTAGGCCTAAAATGGTTGTAGGCCTCTTGCTCCCGCTCGCTGTGTCTTTCACCACTCTACCGAGGATGCGTGTGGTCTTTTTGGACTTGATTGGGCCCATCCAGCCCACACGATGATGATAAACCATTCCCTAATAGGAGGTGAAGTGAAGCAAGGTAAGAAGTAGGTGAAAGAGTAGTTAGAAAATTTGAGTACTAAGGCTAAGGCTAGCATCATCACCTGACGTACCTGATCGTCTCCGGAAAGAATTTCCCATGAATCTCGACGCAAGGGTCCTACCCAAGAGAGGCCCCAGGTCAAGAGGTCCACATGGAGGATTCGTACTCCTTCCACATGCCCCTCACCACCACTAGCATTTGCCATGACCCTAGTTGGGTTGATGAGATAAGGTATACCTCCTCCACTGCCATTGCCGCTTCGACTTGAACCTGAAGCGGCCCTGGCCTCACTAGCGTCACCGACGTACACAAGATGTCCTCCCTGTCCGCCCGATCCATCCCTTCCTCCGCCCCCCCTCTTCACCTCCCACACCGCTACCACCCCATCCACATACCCTGCCATCACTAGCCAGTGACCACTGGCACCTTGGCCTGCCTGAATAGGACGGACACGAATGGAAGAGACCTCCACACTCCCGGTTCCACCGGATGCCTCCCTCCCAGAATCATCATCTACCGTCCCCGAACCCCTCCATTTGATCAAAGCCGGCCGGCCATCCCGGTAGAGGCAGACGCATACTTGATCCTTATCCAGGAGAATTACCCTTCCTTCCTGATCCCCAATTACCATGCCCCAGCCCAAGGAATCCTCCGAGCCAGTCAAGATCCTAATGCCCTTAGGGTCCAATCCCCAATCCCTGAGGGTCCTATTCCACTCCATATCATCTTTGACTGTCATGCTCTGAAGATGATCCTCCTCCTCGGTCTTGATATCTCCTCCTGAAAGCACGCTCTCCAACTCCTCCATCCCAAGTAACTTGACTTGCCTCGTCCATACCTGATATTTGATCTTCTTCTCCGCATCTTCTAGCCAGGGGCTGACGTCGGGCCCGTCCGTTGGTCCAGAGAGATGACCCATCTCAGACACCTTCATGGCGGACATGATCTGGTCAGATTTGCCCAAGCTATCCATTTTTAGTCCGGACACCTTCGTGACCCCATGAGTCTCCTCTTCCTCCTCGTCCGCATCAATTACTCTCTCATAATCAAACTCCACATCGGAATCCTCCACACCTTTCCTCAGGATGGAGACCACCTCGGAGGAATCCTCCCTTTCCATCAACTCCAACGGCGATATAGCCCGACCAATTCTAGCCCTTCCAAGGGTTCCCTCATCTTCCCCCTCCTCTTCTTCCTCCTCCATAATCCCACCATTCTCCCTCAATCCTTTCTGATCCCCAGAGGTGGCGAGATCGTGCGATTGATACCCCAGAGTAGTTGATTCCTTCCGAGTCCCTTGTCCTTCCGAATCCATAGAGGCACGCCAGGCTGAAATGTCGAACGTATACGACTCCTGAGCCCCACTGTGCCCTCCCAGGGCCCATTCATCCTCTCCCTCCTCTCGGATATCCCCAAGGTGTGGTGGAACTCCCCCTTCCATATCCCCCCCTCCAGGTAGGCTTAGATTGCCGGGAATCACACCTTCATTCTCCATGCCCGATCCGACTGGTCCCTCCAAGTAAAGATCAGAGAGCTGGGAGGAAGAGCCCCGGGAAGAGGGACGCCATCCGGGAAAAGGAGGGAAACTCCCCCCACTACCACTTCCCCCAGCGCTTCCGGGCAAGGGTACACCACCAAACATACCCGATCCAGCGCCGTAGCCCCCAGGGGAGAAAAATCTCTCTTCCTGCGGAGTCATCAAGGGGGTGTCAAGGGGGAAGAGGCCTTGGCCACCCACAGCATCCATTTGGTTGGCCTCAATAAAGCTGGCCTTCCTCGTCCTTTGTCCATCAGGTCCGGCAACGTTGGGGCCATTGGACAGGGACATACGAATAGGATGGGAAGGAGAGAAGGTGTGAGAGTAGCCGGAGGAAGCAAAGGAGGCCTCCTCCGGGTATGATCCACCAGCGCTGGGGTAACTCTCCAAGGGGAACCCACCCCTGATAGGGCCCCCAGTACCCGAGTATCCCTCGAGATCAGTACCACTCATATTTTCGTATCCCCCTACAGGGACGTCATCCTCATCCTCCTCCTCCATCCTTTGAGGAGCGTCATCTTCCTCTTCTAGTAAGCCTTCTACCCTACTCTCTTCCTCAAGGATGGGGCCATTGGCTAATTCTCCGCCCTCCTGCATCATGGGAGAAATGCCTTCCCGTCGCCCACTAGGCCTACCCCCACCACCCCTACCCATGGAAGCAGGCAGGGTAAGAGGGAAGGGGATAGAAGGGTCATGTTGCATAGGAGGGTAGTGGTGGTGCGGATGGATCAAGTCGAGGGACAGACCGCCCATGCTACCAAGGTCCTTGGGGGGGGATCGATCCGGAGGCATGGAGGAATGACGAGGGAAGAACTCATTTTCTTCTTCAACCTCCATTGAACCATGATCCCCGGAAAGCTTAGTCTCTTCCTCTTTGCCTTTCCTGAATCGATGATCCTCAGATAATGGAAATATGCCTTCTTCAATCTCGCCGGGAAGCAGGGGAAAGGTAGAGACTGGAGATACGACCTTTTCCTCCTCCTCCCCATAAGTTCTCTTTTCGCTCCAAACATGAGCACCAGATTGCAAGATGCTCTCCTGTCGAAGATGTCTAGTACCCAGAAGAGCCGGCGTATTGTTAGGATCTTCCTCATCATCATCCACCGCATTCCTGCCCTGTTCATCCCCCCATGGATTAAGCTCTTCTCCACCCTCCATACCCCTCCTTTGGGGAGCCTTAGTGAGGTGGGAAAGGTCAAAGCTCGTCTCAATGGGTGAGATCTCCCTATCTTCAACCCCAGCTCCAAATATCACTTGGGGAGGTGACGGGGTGGCCTTGAGGGACAATGATGGAGAAGTTGAGGAACCAGTAGCCTCCTCAGATTCCTATGAAGTAGGGAGGGGCGAAGGGAAAATAAAGAAATAAGCATAGGGAGCCCTCAGAAGTTGTAAATAAAACAGATCTCTTACCTTCCTAGTCCCTTCAATCAGCCCAAAGATCCCGCCAAGGGAAGAGGGCATAAGATGATCTCCTCCATCCTTCACTTCAGCCCTTTCATCCTCGTCCGTCTCGGTTTCCGTTTCACTCTCATCACTCTGACTCCCCTGATCACTTTGAGTCCCGTCAGGTCGGATTCCCAGAATGATGGAGGTGGAGGCGGATAGGTGAGGCACAGCCCGAGGCCCAAGGGTCATAGCCCGAGCTCCCATCCTTCCCTTATCCCCACTCCCCTTCCCTGCCTCCTCTTCCTCAATCCCCTTCATACCAGTACGTCCACTCTTCCTTTCTTTTCTTTCCAGCCTCCGAAGATATCTAGCCTGATCTTTCAAAAGTCTCCTCCTCACCAAGTCCCTGCTGGGGGCCCCAACCGAAGAAGAAGGAAGGGTGTTTAGGGAGGTAGGGCTAAGGCCCGGTGTTGGGGAAGTAGGAGTGGAGTGGGACCCAGAAGGGCCCGAAGTTAGCTTATCCTTCTTGGCCCGTTCCCAAGCATCCATATCATAATCCAGCTTGAGAATCTCCTCCTTTTCAATGTCAATGTCCGTCTCAAGAATCTGATCCTCCAGCATGGACGCGCCCTCGACGAGCTCACCCTGATCCCGGGGCGTGGTGGAGGGGGAAAGGGGAGGTGGAAGAGAGATCCTGGGAGAGACGTCCAAAGAAACGGCAGAAATATTCGAAGAGGTAGGGTCCACCTCTTGGGTAGGTATTATTGGAGAGGATGATTCTGTCTCACGGGTAGGAGCATCCGAGGATGCAGGATCAGTTTCTCGGTTCATTGAATTTGATGGAGTGGAATCAGCTTCCATGGCTGAGAGACTAAGCGAAACCTCTGCAGTGGGAACGGAAAGTTCATCTGACTGAGCGGGAAGTTCATCCGACGGATCAAGGGCCCTTTCCAATTGGACGGATACATCATCTGTCACTGCCTCATTTCCTTCCATGGTAGCGTCAGTCTCCATAGGCTCGTCCATCTCCATGGGAACCTCCGCCTCTCTCGAAGTCACAATATCCATGGATTTGTCAAATGATAGGTCACGAATGGGATGATCCTCCTCCGGTTGCATCACCTGATCCTCCATCACGGCTTGCTTCACCTCTTCTGGCACCCTATGCTCCTTAACTTCATCTATCGCAGCCTCATTTATCTCATCAGGAACTTCATGATCACCCATACCCTCCTCCCTCTCATCGGGAACTTCAGGAACATCTGTATCCTCCGCCATTTTTGTATCCCCGGTCTCCTCAAAGTCACTCATGTCGGCCTGGCCATCCATCTTGTCGTCCACCTCATGCTCATTCTCCATGGCATGATCTTCCTCTTCCTCCTGAAGTTCTACCCGAGCCTCACCTTCCTCCATTTCATCCTTCTTTGCTCCATCAGGAACTTCAAGTACAATGGAATTGGCCAGCTCCTCAAATCCCTCTCGTTCGCCATCCTCAATCTCACTACCCGAACCTTCCTCCTTATTGTCCTCATTCTTGGGATGTTCATCAGATACAACACCTCCAGGGGCAACGTAGAAAGGATCCATGGAGGCGAGGGCGGAGGAGTTATCAATAAAATTCTTACTGGACATGGGAAACGCTGGGGTAGGAGGATGGGAAGTGGGATCCTCCTTGGAATGAGGATGGGTATGAGGGTAATAGGAGGAGGGGGAGAATTGACCCTGACCGGACAGGGTCCCTTCCCTTGACATGGAGGAATGAACACCGAACTAGGGGATGAGAGGGAGAGGGAATGAGCGAAAGAGATTAGGGATGATTCATGAATCCATGCCTCCCTCTCCGTCAAAGTCCATAGTCAAAGTAACTTACTTCACTTAATAGGGTGGAGCCAGAGTGAACCCGTTCAACCCCATCCTCTCTCTCACGATCACCGGGAATACTGACCCCAAGATAATCATGGCTCCCACCCGATTCTATGACTTGACCCAGGGAGGTAGGGGGGCTGATCACCTCCCTTAGGCCGCTTACCCACTCTGATTCTCCTTTCTCCCCAGAATCCAGCTGTCTTCCCTCGCTTCCATTAAGAGTGGTGGGGCTAAAGCTATCCAGTTGTGCCAAGGCGGATTCGGTATCTACAAAGGATGTCTGGCTCTAGGGAAAGGGGGAGGAATAAGCAAGGATGACATAAGACGAATGGTCTGGGACGGCTCGAGGCCAATATCCACTGATAGAATGACTTACTCGATGCTTTCGCTTACTAGGAGGACTGACAAAGACATCTTTATCACCGGTCCTCTCATCACCAGACATGGATCCATCCTCCTCCCCAACCTCGGAGACGGGACCAGAAGCGATGGCCTCGACGGTGGCAAGATGAAGGGAAAGGGATTGGGCTCGTCGTCGCTTTTTTTCTCTTAGTTTTCGTTCATACTTCACTTCCATGGACAAATCCTCTTGGCCGTCCTTTGGACTGATGGGAGAGGTAAATTCTGAATCAAGGGGAGAAAAGGAGGATGAAACCTCTTCCACTTCCTCGGGTTTCTTCATTCCATTCTCTTCCACTTGACCCATGGCGTAAAGTCGCTCCTAGAAGGAAAGAAGAGTGAATAATTAGGATGAAAGGATGGATATGATTAACGAAAAGGCCATGAGGAGGATGAACCCTTACCAAACGCCAAGACCGTACCAATGAAGCTTCCTGAGTAGTGGTAATGGAGGGGACTTGCTCGGTGGTATGATTCACGTCTTCCTGTTCAGCCTCCTTCATCCATGCGGTATCGGGTGTGACTTGATATTCCTCTTCCTTGGAGTGACTGGTATCATCAAACCGAACCTTTCTATCCTCATCCTCCTCCTCACCTTTATGAGAAGAGGAATGGGAGGATGCATTATTATTCTGTTCGTCCTCTATCGTTCCATTAGCGTAATCTGGCATGAATGAGGAAAGGATGGCAGGTTGAGCGGTAGGTCAAAGTAAGCACACACCCTCCCAGAGTTTTCTTTCTTTCTTTCTTTCTTTCTTTCTCTCTCTCTCTCCTTACCTTGATCCTCCATCTCGCGCTCATCATACGCCCCATGACTCTCCAATCCATTCGAAGGATTCGCAATGGGAAAGGAAAAGTCCATGGGGAGCGGAGAGTAGGATTCGCCCCCTACCTCACTGTGCCCAGTATCGTCCTGTCCCATCCCATTCCCCCCCTCCTCTTTGGTTTCAAAGGTGTCCCTATCGGAGCTACCTCGATCAGAATCACCTGGAGGTTGGACCATTTCCATAGAGGAAAAGGGAGAGGTGTCGTCCTCGGGGGTAAAAGCCTCCATACCAGAAGGCTCCTTGGATCCATCATCCAAAAAAGAGACTTCCAGTGAGGAAAGACCTCCATGGTGACCCTCCTCCTCTTCATCCGAAGCTTGAGGAACGACGAGATCTGGAAAGGGGCCCAAGGCTTCCTGGGAAGGATGATCTTCATATGGAGGATGATCAGCGTGATGCTCAGTTGGGATAAAAGAGGTCTCTGGAGGAGGCGATCTCTCATTTAGATTGGATATCTCCTCAGAAGGAAGAGGAGGGGGAAGAGAAGTACCTTCCGGGATGGACTCATCCCCTAAATCCGGAAAGGGCTCATTGGACGGGGAGTTGGTCTCGGAGTCCGGAAAACCGACCGAGGATGGGCCCTCCTCGAAGGGAGAGGAGGCCTCATGATCAGGTGGGGAGGCAGCTTTGGAAGGATGAGCATGAATTTCCTTTTCCATACTCGGGAACACGGGTTGAACCGTCAGAAGAGGTGGAGAGGGTTTCGGAGAAGGGGTGTAGTAATCGTCCTCGGGGTAAGGGGGCCAGAAGGAAGAGGAAAGGTCCTGTCGTTCAGGATCAGAGGGCCTAGAGTCCTCTGGAGAAGATGTGTTGTGTAGGGGGGAGGAGGGGCGAGAGGGGTGAAAGAGGTTAGGCTCGTGTAACAAGTCCAAGCGATCTCCAAGCGGGGGAGAATCTGGCATCCACGCTGTCCGTGTGCAGGATAAGGGGCTAGTAGAGGAGAGGGAAGAGGGAAGGACTGATACGAATGAAAAGAAGAGCACCGATTGAGTAAGTAAAGGAGAGAAAAGAGGAGGAGGAGGAGCAGGTGGGAAGAGGAGGGGAAGGAAGAGAGGAGAGGAAAGGAAGATCCATCGAGGGTGGAGGTGAGGGCTGGGTGAACGTGATGGCCGACGAGCGGGGACACCGCCAGGTAGAGTGTGTGTGGGGGGAGGAGAGGGGGAAGGAGGGAGCGCGTGGGCAGAGGATGAGGCTAGTGTGGTGTGGTGTGGTGTGGGATGTGTCTTGGTAGGTGAGTCAGAAGCCCAGGGGAGAGGTTTAGCAGTAGTAAGGGTTTCTGGGGGAAGGTTGTGTAAAGGACAGAAAGTAGACTGTGTCGGAGAAGCGTGTGCTGGTGGTGACAGCCTCCTCTTTCTCCTCCTCCCCCCCTCTCCCTCTCCCGTACATGGATATGTGTGTGCCTGAGTGATGAGAACCTGGCGGTGATCAGTCCCCTCCCCCTCACTCTTTAAACGTGGGAGGGAAGAAGGAAGAGCAAAGGAGGGACCGTCATTGCAGCGGGGATACTTTGGGAGGACAAGCCAAAAATACTTGGGGTGGAATGAACGGGAGAGGAGGGTCATCCATCCCTTTAGCGACAGCGTGCTCCACAAAAAGGGCATTTGGATTTGATAAGAACTATAAGGCACAAGCATCCACAGTAGGAAGTGTTCCGTAAGAGGCTGAACTCGTATAATGGGGTCCACGGTCTATCCACATGTGACAGACTGGTCCAGCCCTCAAAAAGAAATAAGCATAATGTGCACTGGGGACCATGCCCCTAATAATATACCCCACACATACCGGCTTTTTAAATAGGCGTTGGGTTCAAGCGCCTAGAAGCCCGTCCCAATGGAGAATATGGAGTGCTTTGACCATCCTCCTCCTCATTACCACAGCCCGATCTCGCTAGTCATATACAGCAAGTAAATGTAGTAAGAATACTTGGAAAATCCAAGCTCAATGCATCACAATGACTTGGGGATAAACGTGTGGATAGAGACATCCGATGGAACAATTCATGCTACAATTCATCAACACTACAAAGACTGAGCCCCTTCGCGAATCCCCATGGGCCATTACCATCCTCCTCGATGCTGCATAGGATCTTTTCCCCTAGGGGCATTCATCGGGGGAGAAGGGTCATCTTCCATGGCCCGCGACTCCCTCCTCCGTTCAATCCATCGTTTCATGCGGGTCGCCCCAGGAACCTCCTTGGAAAAGTCCAGTACACCCTCTCCGGCCATCGTACTCTGATCCTTGGGGGGAAAGGGAGGGGAAGGGGTAATGGAGGATTCGCTGAGGATAGAGGAAGCCCATCCCCCTGGGAGACGTACTTTTCTTCCACCTGGGGACCGCTCCTTTCGGATACTTCCTGCAGGATGAGTCTCTGTCTCTGTCAGATGGGTCTGTCCCTCCGTAAAATGACTATATCTCTCTACACGATGGCTGTTCATCCTTTTCCTGACGTATCCTTGATCTCTGGACATCATGGTAGTGAGGGGTGGATGGGAGAGGGTGGTCGATGCCGTCGGTGCGCGGTAGGTGGGAGATTTGAGGGTCCGAGGCAGATTCATGGCATCCCTGAGGTCGAGGTCCAAACGCTGTTTCTCCTCCTCTTCTCTCCTCCCCTTCTCCATGGTCTTCTGTTTCATGGACCTCTCCTTGATGAATTTCTCCTTCATGTCCCTCTCCAGCTGATCCGTACCGTTGTCGAGCTGATCGAGGAAATTGGGGAAAAAGTTGGGGTACGGAATGTTGGAGGGATGAGTAGGGGAGACGATCGGAGGGAGAAAGTCAAATATGGACTCATCGGTGACCCTTTCGGATGAATCATCTTCCTCCTCTTTAGTCCTCCTCTGTTCCTCCCCTCTTCCCTCCTCCTTCTCTTCTTCCTCCTTGACCTCAACCTCGGATTGCTTGGTCTGCAGCTCCGACTCTCCCACCCCTCTGGATGGACTTGTTGATCTTTGAACGGTCTCCTCTTCTAAATTGACTTCAACATCCTTCTCATGCGCTTCACGTCCTGGTTCAATGGGCCGATCCTCCCCCTCAATCATCCTCTTCATCCCCTCAGTCATCCGACCTTCCTCTTCAACGGCCTGGCCTTTCCCGATGGTATCCATCAGCTGGTTATCCTCCCTATTCTCCCCTGATAACCCCCTCCCCATCAAGACACCATTTGTGATGGCGGGCCCTTCCTCCCGGTCCACCCTCTCCTCCCGGTTTATCTCGCCATCCCCTTCGAAAGCTCTCTTTTCCCCTAGAGACGTCTCTTGATCGTTTATACGTTGGTTTACAGGATACGGATGAGAGGGAGGATGAATGGGAGGTGGCGGTGGTGGTGATGGTGGTGGTGGTGGTGGTGGTGGAGAAGAGGGTTCGGGGAGGAAAGAATCGAGATAAGCACAAAAATCACGATAATCATTCAAACATCTCCTTGCGGTATACACAATCCATTCCCGAAGAGAGGATAAAGGGCCGGATGGATTCTTCTCAACGCGATGAACCTTCTGGATGGAAGCGTGAAGCTGAAGAGCGGGACCCGCCCTTCGCTTCATCCCCCGCTTCGCCCGGATCCTCCTCCTTACAGAGTGTCTTGGAGGAGGCCTTTGCCTCGGACGCGTGGGGCTGACGGGGGATTGAGTAGAGGGAAGGGCGATGCGCTTAGAGTGAGCACTTTGAATGCTATTGACAACCTCCTCCCTAGGGATGACGATGGGCCTTTGGTGAGGACGAGTGGCCGACCTGGAGTGGACCATGGCCGAGGGGTAAATGGGGTGTTGTATTTGTGTAGATGGATAGGGAGAAAGAGAGGGGAGAGGAGAAAAGAGGAGAGGAAAGGAAAGAAAGAGAAAGGAAAGAAAGGGAATGGTCGGAGAATGTGGACGACAAGGAGGTACGAACGAGATCAACAAAGCTTGGTTTGACCACACACGTCAATCCCGCTGTAGCTTTTGGCTGCACCAAGTGTGGGATTCTCTTGATCCTGGGGATGGGCGGGCAAGGACATGTATTATTACCTTCCAAGTCACCATCGCGTTTTGGATCACACGATGCTGCTAGGAGGCAAAAAGTGCCCTAGAAGGGCATGGGCTAGGTGTTATTTAGAGAGAAAAGAGGAAATAGATGAAGAGGGGTATCCTGAGGAGAGATGCAGGATGTCACATGCACTTCATCACGTCTCATTCGAGATACGAGTGCCTTGAGCGTCTCTTGATCCACTAGCCATGTCAAAGCCATGAATCTACCCTGTAGTTATACAAAGGAAAGAACATGGACAACGAACGTTTCAAGGCACAGATTATGAATTAGAATGGACGTTTTATAGCAAATCACCTTTCTCTCTCTCTCTCATAGACCCTCACAGGATCAATAAATCCTAGTGGGATCAACGAGTCCCTCGTAGAATCGACAACATTCTCATCAATAGACCGAGTCCCCGCGTAAAATCAAACCTTCTCTTGCACAACCCCGATAACTGCAGTGTCATTGGTCTTCTCGGTCGAAGAAAGAGGAGCAGGGGCCCTGCCTCCGGCCCGGGACCCAAACATGAGGTCGATTTCCTCCAAGGTCTTGCCCTTGGTCTCGGGGACGTAAAAGTAGACCCAGATAAGCATGATGAGGCCAAAGGCAGCGAAGATGATGTAGAGACCCCAATCGATGGCCTCCATGAGGACGGGTACGAGCTGGGAGACGGCAAAGTTGAAGAGCCAGTTGGAGGCGGTGGTGAGGGCAATGGCCTTTGAGCGGATGCGGAGGGGGTAGATCTCCGAGGGGTAGACCCAGCCGATGGGGCCCCAGGAGAAGGCGAAACCGGCGGTGAAGATGTACATCATGACGAGGCAGCCGTAGGGGGCGGCCGTGTTGGAGAATTCAGGGCCGTAGACGGCAATGAGGACACCGAGGATGACCATACCGACGGTCATAATGGCAGCTCCGGAAAGGAGGAGGGGACGACGCCCGGCACGATCGATAAAGTAGAGACCGGGGAAGGTAAATACAACGTTGACGATCCCGGAACCTGCGGTGGCGAGGAGGGCAGTACTTTGAGAGTCGAATCCGGCCTGGGCCAGGATGGAGGAGGCGTAGTACATGACGGCGTTGATACCGGTGAGCTGCTGGAAGATCTGGATGAGGACACCGATCAGGGTGCGACGCCACATGCCATTGACGAAGAGTTCGGACCACTTGCCCGAGCCAACCTCGCATTCAAAAGCAATGGACTCGCGGATCTCACTGACCTCGGCGGCCGTCTCGCCCGAGGCGATGGCACGTTCATTGCGAAGACGGTTGATGTTGGCCTCGGCGCGCTCCTCGAGGTTATTGTCCATGAGCCAGCGAGGGGACTCGGGGAGGAAGATCATGCCGATGGCCATGATCCCAGCAATGCCGACCTGAATGCCAAAGGGGACGCGCCACGAGTTGTTCCCCGAGATGTTAAGGGTGCCGTAATCGATCCAAAAGGCAATGAGGATACCCAGGGTGATGGCCAGTTGCTGCATGGACACTAGGGTCCCTCGGATCTTGGCGGGAGCCACTTCGGAAAGGTAGAGGGGGACGCCCATGGAGAGGATGCCAACGGCGAACCCTGCGATGATTCGGGAGACAATGAGCTGGGGGATGCCGTGAGCCGAAGCCTGAAGTGCGCCTCCAATGACGAAGAGGGAGGCACCGCCGAGGACCGAGCGCTTCCGGCCGAATTTCTCACAAAAGTATCCTGCGCCCAGGGACCCGAGAAAGCATCCGAGCTGGAGAGAGGAAACGATGAAGCCTTTCATGGCGGAATTTTTCCATTGAAAAGTCTGTTGGAAGGGGGTCATGGCCAAAACGCCGTTGATGACCCCAGAGTCGTATCCGAAGAGGACACCTCCGATGGCGGCGACGGCGACGGTGAGTATGAGGTA
>KZ987913.1:0-14791 GCA_003614145.1 Piptocephalis cylindrospora
CAAAGAGCCTTCCGAACGCAGTCTGGAAGGTCAAGAATTGAAAAGGGGGGGGGGGAAGGAGGAGGACACGCACACACACACACACAAACTACCTGCACCTCTTCAGGAGATGAAGGGTCAGGTGGAGGAAGAGGAGGTGGAGGGACGAAGAACTGGAGCGGAGGTGATGGTGGTGGGGGAGGTGGTGGTGGTGGTGGTGGAGAAAACAAGAGGAAGTGAGGTCGGATGAACAAAGGAAAAGAAAGGAAAGAAAGAGGAAAGAAAGAGGATGAAGGGATCTGGGAAAAAGGGTCAATTCATAACTCACCCACTCACTTACACTACTTCTCCGACATCCGTAGAATCTTTCCTTAGATGGGGAAGTAAGGATGATAGCAACACACCTGGAGTAAGTGTGTGTGTGTGCATCTCGGCTCTTTTGTTGGGCTGTAGTGAGTAAACGAGTGAGGCTAGGACAAAGGGGCCAAATCCATTGGTGAAGGAGACCGTCGGCGCTGGGCTATAAACGATCTTCCAGGTCAAAGAGGGTGGATTCTCTCCAGCCGGCCCTAGGCGAGGAGGAAGGCATTGATTGATACTGCCAAGTCAGTGCCTCCGGCTGCGAAACCCTTGGGCTTGACGATCCTCTCTTCCGCTCTACTCTATCTCCCGCGAGCGCCATCCCGCATCGATAACTCCGATCCAATTCCCGCTCCTCATCCCCTTTCATTCTGCCCTTGATTCCGTCGGAGTTTCCTTCTTGGCCAGCGTGACACATCCTTCTCTCCTCGAACCCTGAACGATGTGTGCGTATGTGCCAAAGAGAGAGTCCTGGGTGGCCCAAAGCCAGAAATACCTCGGAACTACCCACACGCTTCATTCAGGGAGATAGGAAATGTGCAGGGCCCTGACTGATGCATACACACATCCTGAAGAAGAGTTGCTAGATCTCGCTCAATGATAATAATAGGCAATCCTTGGCACAGACTTGGAGGTTAGTTTAATAAGATGTATGTGTGCAATTCCACGCAGATCACCCTGTTCGTAGAGACCATTGGGATCTCGATATAACCCCTCAGCCATTATGACCGGGAAGATGTGTGACGCCACATGGATATTCGACGCGTACCTTGTAAATAAGCTGACAAATGCTAGAGAGCCATCAACCCCCAACTGCATCTAGGAGATGGCATGAGTGGGTTTCTTCAGATGGCCGCCCCTAGGGGGAACCTCTCGATCCTTTGCGGCGCCCCATCATCATTCAGTTTTCCCTCGTTCTTTCTAGTTCTGTCGAGCCCACTCTCGTTCCCTTTCGCATTTCACATATCTTGGAGCGCCAATGCTGGGTTACGGGAGTATTTGAAGTGGCATCGCTGATGGCGGAATAGAGTGCATTTCCAGCCCAAATTTCCCTTGGAAAGCCTCTCTCTGGCGGGTTATCTGCCTTCCTTCTTTCTTTACACTCTTCCCATCTCTTTCTACCGTCTCGAAGCGAGGCTTCATCACGATCATCCCATCCTTCGCTGCCAGGTTACCCCTGGATCTTCCATTTGTAATCTGACAAGGTTTCAATTTTCCTCGGGATTTCATTGCCTTTAGGAGAGACAGAGTGTGGGTCGAGGGTCCAATGGCATCTGGTGATTTCATGGTCTTTTCCACGAGTCAAGAGCCTAGATCCGCGCTATGCATCAGATCGCGACAACTTCCCTCAGTCAGAGGAGTTGGATGGTCGAGAGGAGTTGGCCCAAGAAAAATAATCACATCGATAACTTCGTCCATCGGATGCCAAGGCCCCACTAGGTCCCACGGGTCTATCGAGAGCATCATTGAGGCATCTTTAGGTGAGACAACGTGTTCCCCTATATTCCATAGAGAGAAAGACCTTACCGTGAGCATGTGTAAAAGGATCTTCCTTGATTTACTCCTCGCTTCCGCACTACCCTTCTTGTACACGGCTCTCTATGGCCACGGCAGCGAGGGATCGGTTCCTTCCCTAACAGACCCCTCCAGTGCCCTGCAAGCGCTTCCTCTTCCCCTGTCATCCACATTCTAGGGTCGATGGATGACGCGGGTGTAGGTGTGGAGGAGGCCGAGGATGGGGCTCTACCCTCTACTGATTTGTCAAGGCCAGGTGAGGTGGGATGAAAGGACAAAGTCCTTTGAATCTTCCTGCCTAGGGCCCTCCTTTGAACCCCTGTTGCCTCCTTCTCCTTGGCCTTACCCATATTTCCCGGCCTCTCAAAGGTTCCAGCAGAGAGAGATAGAGTGGTTTGTCGCTTGCTAAACTTTTTCCATTGCCGGGCCGACAGAGATAAAGGCTTCTGTGAACCCTGAGAAGAGTCGATTAAGCCTTTGAGTGTGACATGTTCCTGTCCAGGTCTCGGGTCCCTATCCCAAAAATCCAGGACCACTGGACAATGATCTGATCCTTGCACATCTGGTCGAATGTGAACGCTTTGGACCCAGGGCAGGAGATCGGCCGAGAGCAGAATATAATCAATCCGCGTCCCGTAATTGCTAGTACGAGCCCCTCCAAGGTAGCTCCAACACGTAAAGGCCCCTTGCTCCTCCGGATGCAGGTGTCGATAGACATCCACCAGGCCCGTCCCATTCCGCGGGCCCTGGAGAAGCTGAGAAAACCATCGTCGAAAGGGATGTTCCTCAAAGTGGGCGAGGCCTTGCTCTCTACACGCTCGTTCCGGGTCGACATGGTCGATGGATCGATGGGCCACGTTGATATCCCCCACTAGGATCACGCGTCGTCCCGAGGATATCATCCCATGGACCATCTCCTTGACAGCACGATAAAAAGCATGTCGGTATGGAAGACGTTCGGGTCCGGCTGACGCTGGAAAGTAGACATTGAGGAGGATAAAGTAGTGGTAGTCCATGACGAGAACCCTTCCTTCCCTCGCCCATCGACAGGGAACCCCTCCGGTCTCCTCGACCCAATAAGGACGTAGACATTGTTCTTCATCCTCGGCTCCGCATGGCCGAGCACTATCCTCTCTTGTGAAAACTGCCACCCCCGATCTACCTTCATCGGTCTGGGGAAATACGTAGAATGCATCCATGTGCGGGAGATTGGCGTCTTCGGCCACTGTGGCCTTCTGAGTGCTTTTCACTTCCTGAAGACAAACAATATCTGGCTGCTTAAAAAGGTCATCTAACAGAATCTGGAGGGATCAAAGGATGAGGGCTAGAATGTTTCCACTCCAATGTGTGCTCCCTTTACCTCAAGAGAATCGTGGCTTTGCAAATGGGGATAATTTCGTCGAAGAGCCCGAATTCCATTGACGTTCCAAGTGACAATACGCATACCGAGTGATTGGCCTAGATGAACATGCTGCTAAAGGTTGGGAAAGAAGGGGAAAGAGGAGAGGAAGAAAGCATGGAGTATCCACGCTTGCCGTGGGGAGCACACAGTCCCCAGCAGTTCAATAACAACAATACAATGATGACCAAGCTTATCTTTTTAGCGGTACGCGACTCATCCGTGAGGGTTCAACCCATTTTTCCTTGTTCCTCTTCTCTCCACCCATCGTGTAAAGATTATTCAGCGAGTTCTTGCTGACCGATCTCCCTCCAACTTCATCCGGCCCCGTTGCGTGGGGATAAAGAAAGACTCTTTGAGTACCATACTTGACATGTCCACCCCAGAAGGTCCGCCCCGTCAGGAGGATTCAGCCTCTGCAACCCCTACTGAAACCCCCAAGCCTTCTCCAAGTCTGCCCAAGGAAGAGATGCTCAAATTGATGATCGGGTAAGGATCCCAATCCCTGGAATACTGACTAGGTTCATCCTACTTACCCCGCTTAAACATCCCACCTAGTCAACTGGCCGAGTATGGACACAACGATCTGGCCATGGTCCTCCAGGAGCACACAAAGACCTTTGGAGCTCTTGAGCCTACCTCCAAGCTTGCTAGCCTATGCCAAGCTGGAAAGCAGACTGAGACTTTTCCGGGTGAGTGTTGAAAAAAATGGCATCCGGGAGGTGCTCCAACCATGTGGTCCTCGATATTTCCTGGTATGCTCATATCCCTCCTCACATTCCATTAGCCATCCCAAAGTCCAGTCCCTCCTCGACCGCCCCAGCTCCTTCCCAGGAAACCCCTGATAACTCTACTCTTGAGGACACTAAGACTATGGAGGAAGCAGCCTTTGATCTCACCCTACCTGAGCCTCCTCTCGGCCCCTTGATGGACTTTTCTCAGGACGCGGCCCATCATGGTGGGGGAAAACGCGTGCCCTACTTTCTCTGCACCTTCCGTACCACTCATAAAGAGGCTGTTCGATGTGCTCGATTTAATCAGACTGGTAAGAGTTTGGTAGGAATGAGAATTGGCAATATCCTATGTTCTAACCGTGTCATTCCTTTCAATAGGACGGTATGTAGCTACAGGATCAATGGACGCATCCATTAAGATCATCGATATGACTCGAGTTAAGGAGAAGCATCGAGAGCTTCGCCCGGTTGTCCGGGCCTTGTATGGACACGTGGGCCCTGTCACAGACATTGCCTTCCATCCCAATGGCCTTACCCTTGTCTCCGCCTCCGAGGACCAGACTATCAAGCTCTATGACCTGGCCAAGCCTCATAACAAACGCGCCCTTCTCTCTGCCCAGGTAAGGCCCTGAGCCATCCTATGAGTCTAATCAGATGTATAATTCTGACTGCCCCTATCTCCACTAGGACTTTTTCCCGGTCAACTCGGTGGATTTCAGCCCAACAGGGGAACATATTGTCACCGGGGCTGGGGATCACCGATTCCGTCTGTATGATACCCGCTCCCTTCAGTGCTTCACCACCAAGAAAGTTACGTCTAACGAGCACCGATCAGGGATTAATACAGTGAGTTTGCTGAATGAGAACTCCCTACATCTATTCCCCATCTCTCCCTCACCTCCCACCGCCCACAGATTCGGTACGCCCCTACAGGAAAATTCTTGGTGACTGGGGGCCAAGATGGGGATATCCGGTTCTGGGATACTGTCTCTGGCACCTCTCTACGCTCCTTAGCGCAAGCCCATGGGGGAGCTCCTATCTCTTCAACTACCTTCTCCAAGTCCGGCCAATATATGCTAACAGGGGGCCAGGATTCTGTAGGGAAGCTCTGGGATCTTCGGACTGGTCGTGTCCTTCAGACATACTCGGGAGCCTCTCAAAGGATGAATCGAATTACCATGTCTTTCTCCTATGACGAATCCTTTATCTACAGCAGTGATGAGAATTCTCGGAATGTCTTTTGCTGGGACTCCAAGTCGGGACAAATCGAAAAGGCCATTCCAGGTAAGGGACTTGATATTGAGTATTTAGGGCGAGGGTGATATTTTTCTCATGCTGACCCATCCTCATTAGGGCATGATATGCTGGTACGATCGGTGGCAGGATCTCCAGTGGATGAAGCCTTTTTGACGTGCTGGTAAGTGTTGTTGACGGGAGAATAACGGGGAGAATAGGACCTTTGACTCATCTATTTTACTCTTCCTCGTATCCGATACAGTGACGATGGAAAGGCTCGTGTTTGGATCTCGGGCGGGGATCACTATGAGAAACCTCATGGGATATGATCATACTTCATGCATATGTAGGCGATGCTGCCGTTGTTATTAGAGGAAGTCTGAATACAGCTCTTATTTCGTATCAAAACGATTCATGTCATGGTACCCAATAATAATAACCGATAATGAGTAGTACATAGGCACTGGCCTGCCTATAATTAAAACCATTTTTCTTTTCATCTGATCGGTGACAAGTTCTTCCTCAACAATATGATCAATCTATTCTTTTGTTTAGATGATTACAGCAAATGAAGGTCATGTTGATCAAGTCCTGCTATTAATAATGTCTCATCGATCAATTAGTAGTAATAGTAACCAGTGAAATGTATTGAGGAAAGGTCATCGATCAATTAGCTTCAACACACAAGAACACTGTTTTGAAAATGGTCAGAAATCCTTAAAAGGAGTAACTCAAAATTGTTCTTGGGGCCAAAGTCATACGCGCCACTTAAGTCGTACGTGCCGTTTCCTAAAGCATTTTCCTTCCTTCTTGCACTCCCCCTCCCCACCCAAGCTCTTTCCGTCCTCCTTTAGTGGCTTAAACCCCGTCGTTTGGGCCGCTTGTCTTTTTCTCTCCCTCTTGAAAAGGAACGTTCACACACGCACTTTTAGATATTCCCGAAGCGTATACGCCATGCTTCCCCAAGGGATGGGAGGGACCTTTCGGGTGATGGTAGTAGGAGGACTGAGACGGCCTAGGGTACTACCGAAAGCACATCGTTCCAGGCCATCTCCTCCTGCATCTCTAGCTTCTCATAGAAGCTATGTCACAGAGGAAAGCCCATTTCGAAAAACCTACGAACGTGGCTTACCCTCCGCCCGCAAGGCCTCTGCCGTCTACACCCCACCCACAATGATCCTATTTCCCCCGGTCGTACCCCTAGTGGGTCCTTTACTAAGGCCCATAAAAAGAAAAGGGCATGGGAAGGAAGGAAGACTCCGGAAATCGCTCGGGAGCGGCAAGGAGATTAAGAAGGGACAGAATGGAAGATCCTTGGCTGCATTGGTAGGCTGTGATTCCACGGTGGGCGAGAGGGTCTAATCTTATTCTCTAAAAAAATGCTCTTCTTTGACTCATTACCCTACTTGGCTTTCCCATGCAGCATTTTCAAAATTTGATAGAGCAATTAAAGTATATGTCCAAGGAGACCACAAGCCCCAAGGAAATGGTAGAAGGTATTCGTGGAATTCTGTGGCCTTCAAAGGAGACCTTGAATCATGCGTTGAGGATAGGGGCACTTCGGTTACTATGGAGATCTATCCCAGTGATGTGGATCAAGGAACAGGGGGTTCGGGAGGTGCTCTTCGAGGCCGAACTAGAAGTTCGAGAATCCGCTGTGAATGACCTTTCTCCTCAGCTCATTCTTTCGCTCACCTCGGCCAAGATCACCTCTTTGGCTCGATCTGGGCTGACACAGGATGCTCTACGATGTATGTCAAAAGAAAGGGAGATCATGATGGAGGGGAAGGGGAATATGAGGACTCACCTGCTTTGCTCCTTCAGTCCTAGATCAAGTTGAGATGGATGCGATGAATTCCCAAACTCAGAGCGAACTACCCAAAGGAGTTTACACGAGAGTGGTAGAGGCACTTCTATCGCCCCCGAAACTATCTTCCAGGAAAAAGTCGTCATCCCTGGAGCATACCACAAGAATTAAACAGGCCATCAAGTTCATTAACCTTCGAAACACTCCAAAAACACCTAGCGGTCAATGGATTAACAACCCGTTAGTTGCTAAAGCGGCGATCCAATGGGCTCAGACCCATCTGGATGATGGGGGAAAGCGTGTTGCCCTTGATCTTGTGGATATGCACATCCATCATCATGGGCCTGGGGCGTGGTGGGCATGGGAGGTACGGTTCCGCCTGGCCACGAGTATCCGCGTCATTACCAGGATGCTGATGGAGGCTAAGGGGACAGAGCATGAACGGACCATCCAATCTGCTCCGGCGCAAGTCTCTCTTCTTTATCATACTCATCGTCTGGACCCAACTCGACTTGGCCAGGTATGGTCCCTCATGCAGAATCAAATGCTGCAGGCTGGGACAGAGCCCGAAGCGCGGATTCGTGCCCTTTACTTGGGGTACATACTCCGCGGCCCCAAGGTCCCTGAGGCCCTGAGAGCCGCGGTCGATCTTGGGGAGGATCTGTCTCTATCCTCGGCTCATACCATCCTCATTCGGGCAATTCGGGCATATCGACATGCCATGGACCCAGCTGAACGATCGTTTCTCCATGAGGGCATCTGGGGGATATGGGGCACTGGATCACGGTTCCTTGGAGACGAAGGGTGCGTTCAGGAGATGATCGGGTTTCTCGAAGCATGTGGGGATCGTCAGGCACTGAAGGATCTTCGACGAGACTTTGCTCGTCTAGGCCAGGCCAAGAGTAAGGATAGATGATGATCATGATTATGAATAGAATGAATGAGAGCTTTCTTTTATAAGGAACAATGCTTGGTAGGGTTAATTAATTAATCAATTAGGCTAATCTTGAGGATCCAGGCACTTAAGATGCATCCTACTATGACTGTGTGGTGTAGTATGATGTGGGTTTGGGAAGGACGGGCACGCAGCTAGCCAAGTAGCGGAGGTGGGAAGCTCCTTGTGGGCCATTGACAGCAAGTATCTTTCCTTCCTTTCTTCTATCTTATCTTACAATAAGACATAAGTGGTCCTAATAATAACAGATTCCCTCTTCCTCATCTTTCCCGTCCCTCCCTCTCACGTACCATGTCAGGCACTGCAGCAAATGGAGCCTGGTCAAAGTATGCTCAGGATTTGGAGGAGCAATTAGCGCGACTTTACCAGCCTCCTAGCTCGGACACATCTGGGGACAGTGGTAAGATTGGCCTGGGTCGTCACAGGGTTGAGGGTGGCGACTTCTAGTATTACTAGTAATAATGACAAAGCCACTTCCCCAATAGCCAACTATGAGGCTCATGCTCGACAGATTGGTATCTTGGTGAAGGAGCTACGAGTCCAACTGGAGTGGGCCAAGGCACAAGATCAGTTCAAGAAGGAGACTGAGAGCAATATTGATCCTGATGCTCGGATACACAAGGTGAGTAGTGCTGGGATATACTAACATAGTGTTAGTGTTATCACCTTGCCTGCATTTCCTCACAACACGTATCAAATACCCCCTGAAGCAGGAGATAACAGAACTGAAAAAATCTAAAGAGAGAGCGGATAGGATCATTCAGCAACAGCTGGAGCTGTTGAAGCGATGGCAGGAGCGATTCAACGTCACATCCACCATGGGGAGAGTCTTGATGACACCTGCCTCCAGTCCCCTCGGGGGTGAGAATGACATTAGCATGGATCATCCCATCTAATCTATCGACATGTCCCGTATGTTGTTCAATAGAAAGAGAGAAACAAGGATTTCTAATCATCAATCACCCCCTCCCCTCATCATCACCATCATCATCCCCCGTCAGTCCTAACAGTACCCCCTCCACATTAGCTATGCGTGTCAATCAGGGCATCCCGCATGTCGCTGACAATGGAGGTGGGTTGGGCATCCTGGAGCTTAAAGATCTTCTCAATCAAGGAGATCTCGGTGGAGGTGGTGTCCATACCGGTAAAGGCAAAGCAATCATTGACAACCATGCCAGATCCAATAACATCGGACCCGCGGTTGACGGTTCCGGCGACGAGGGGGACCTGAAGGAGGGAGGAAAGTTCCTCCTGGGCCTGAATGCTGGTGCGGGAGTGAACAAGACCACCTTGGTTGCTCAGGGCACAGAAGCTACCGACGAGGACATTGTCGGCAATGGTCTGACGGAAAACTTCGACTTTGAGGGTATCGGCGATGATCTCCTCTGTTTCACGGTCAATATCGGGGTGGACAAGGGCAACGTAGTCATTGCACACAATCACGTTCCCTAGGGCACTGAGCCTCTCCTCAATCCGTTGTACGGCTACTGACTCGGGTAAGGAGTCCCGGATGTGTTGAAGTTCCTGGTCGGTGGTCGTTGAGGGTAGGAGAAGACCATGTCGGTTACCAGCGGCAAGACGACCGATAATTCGGGTTCCGGCAATGGAACAATGGACAATGGGCATGACATCGCCAAGTTCGGCCTCAAACACCGAGTAGAAGTTCTCGGACCCGCCAATAGCCACAAGGCAGTACGAGTTGGTGAGCTTGGCAAAGACGCCAATATCGTTGCTGTTCTCAAACTGTGCGCGGACGGCCATGATAGAAGGAAGGAAACAAAGGCAAAGGGGGGAAATTGAGGAAAGAGAGATTTGGGAAGGAGAAGGGATGAGTGATTGGTGAACGAGGGACCGTTGTATATACCACAGTTGAAAAGGGGTGTTGTTTGAGGAGGGGCAGCGATAGAGGTACTAGTGGTGAACACAGAAAAGGAGGATGGCTGGTTATTATTATTGCTGAAGGATGTGTGGGCTGGAGCTTATACTGGGGAAAAACCAGGCCGTTCTTTTTTTCCTCTTTTATACCAAGGACTAGAGAGTATGAATAGTCATATTCACCCAGTGATGGGAGTATGGCTCATACTGTAGTCAGCATGAGTACCGCTGCGTGTGTGTGTGTATATGTGTATGTGTATTTCGTATAATCTAGCAGTACAGCTGACTCAGGTTGAATTCTGCTGTGCAAAAAAAATCAGCAGGAGTACGGGCGGCCAGGCATTGTCTTTCCAGACAGCAGAACCACCGAAAAATTGCAAAAATACGCTCCAGTTGACACAAAATTCACCTCATCGTACTCCACATACTTGGGCGATATCATAGCAGTGAAGTCCGGCCCTATACAAGACGGAGCTATTTTCATTTTTATAATAGCACATTTCGGGGGGAGGGAGAGAGAGAGAGGAGCCTTGGTTTGGAGTTAGCAAGCCACACTCAGGCTAAATGTTAATAGAGCACTCAGATGCTACTCAAAGTCGTCGGATTGATAAATGGGCTCTGGCAGTCCGATAAACCGAAATTCAACCTGCTCGTGACCAAATTACGTTATCTATCTAGATGAAGGGTGTGCATCTCAGGGACTTCTAAAGCTGTTATGTCTCGAAACTGGTCCTGATTCCTATAGAATACCCGCGGTCTGGAGTGAATGCGGGCGGAAAAAGCGCAGGAAACCACATCAGTGACACGCAGGGCCCAGCTTGACCTTCTTCTTCCCTACAGCCCATTGCTCCATCCCCTCTCAGAATCAACGCGTAGCCGCTCCCCTCGTCCTTGAGCAACGTCCTCCCTACCGGTATATCTTTATCCTCACCATGCCCAATGACCAACCTGCCTCCCAGATCCCCAATCTCTCATACATTCGAGAGAAAATAGCCGGTGTGGACGAAGATATTGTCCGTCTCCTCAATGCTCGGGCCAACCTCTCCCTTCAAGTGGGAGAAGCCAAGCGAGTTGAGAGTCAGAATCGGGGAGAGTAAGTGTGTGGTAGCTGGGGATGATACTCTTATACCTCTGTCTGACCCCTCCTTCCTCAGTGACCCAAAAGAGAGTCAGGTGTTTGTCCCAGGCCAGGAGCAGCTTGTTTTCGATCGACTGGGACAGGTCAACCAAGGACCCTTGCCAATCACAGCCTTGAAGGCCATTTACCGTGAGGTCATGTCCGCATCCATTGCCCTGCAACGGCCGGTTGGTGTGGGATATCTTGGGCCCCGTGGCACCTTTACCCACGCTGCTGCCCTGAAAAAGTTTGGGGAAGGTGTGGCCTACAGTCCATATCCCACCATTGCTGGTACGTGCAGAGGAGGAAAGGCTTTGCTTTTCTATTACCCACGCCCATCCTCCATTCTATAGCCGTCTTTAGAGCCTTGGAGGCCAAAGAAGTGACTTATGCTGTGGTGCCGGCGGAGAACTCCCGGGCCGGGTCAGTTCAACCCACCTTGGATCAGCTGATCAGCAGCCCCCTTCGTATTCGTGGAGAGACCTACCTCCCTGTTGAGCAATGTCTACTCTCAAACACCACCCTAGCCAGCATTCGACGTATTTACAGCATGCCTGTGGTAAGCGCGCTTCCTTTAGTAGAAAGATCGCCATCCTCCCTTCTCAGACTTCCTTTCCAATTCCCCATAGGCCTTTGAGCAATCAGAAAAGTGGCTGGAAAGCAATGCTAGCCACGTTGAGAGGGTCAACTGTGATTCCACGGCCCAAGCAGCTGAGCAAGCCAGTAGGGATCCAGAGGCTGCAGCGGTTGCTTCGGCCATTTGCTCTGAAATTTATGGGCTCAACATTATTGCCCGGGGCATCCAGGATCAGCGGGACAACACAACCCGGTTTTTCATCCTGGCCCCCGAGGTGGCCCCGCCTTCAGCTGCTGACAAGAGTCTCCTGGCCTTTTCCGTCGATCATCGGCAGCCCGGCGCACTGTGTGATGCTCTTCGCTGCTTCAAGGAACATGGGGTCAATCTTACTAACATTGCCAGTCGGCCTCATGGCCCTCGGCCCTGGGAATACCTCTTTTTTGTCGAGTGCTCCGGCCACTCCCAGGCCCCTCCGCTCTCCCGAGTCCTGGATGATATGAAGGCCTATTGCCCAGAGATCCTTATCCTAGGTTCTTTTCCTGATCAGCGACCTATTCCATCTAGGGGTGGGATGTAATTGACGGCTCCTTTTCTATGAGTGATACATCTCATCTCGATGGGGTCATAAATTGTTACATTGCTCCCCCCCTACTTTAATTCATGGTTTCCTCAAAGTAAACCTGTTCTTTTCCAGGGCTATTACCTAAGCGCTGCGTATCTTGGCGTTTTCCTGTAAACAGTACATATTCAAATGCCCTTTGATTGACAGCCATTATATTCCCTTCCATCCAACTTCCATTGCCTAGGATAAGATTAGACTGGTATTGGGAGTGTAGTCAGGCTCCTCCATTAGGGCAGACATCTCACTGAGCATATCCACGGCAATGCCCACTAAAGATTGCTCCCCATCCCCATCATCATCATCTCCACCCTCACCATCCTCGGGGCTAGAAGCACTGGATAGGGGCGAGGAGGTCCGGAGGATATGTGGACTAGGGTAGGATCGACGCTTCAGGATCCTGGATGGAGGTGGGGACCTTCCCCTTCGAACTTCCTCATCCTCCTCGTCATCTTCATCACCATCATCATCTACCTCCCCCCTCATCCTCTTCCACTACCATACTGACCATGCCTCTTGCTATGCCCTGGTCCTCATTCACCTCTCCCTCTCCCTCCTCCTCTTCGGATACAGCATTGAATCTCTCCCGATGACGGGTCACCCGCTCTTCCCGCTGGCTTAGTCGAGTGAGCTTTTCCTGCCATGACTTTTGCTCCTCCTCACGGGCCCTAGACCTTTCCCGAAGAAGAGCCCTCCGTCTCTGGAGATCCGACATCTCATCCCGGGCCCCCCGTCGTGTTGGAGATCTCATACGACGAGGGGACCCAGCGCCGTCGGAGCCGGCCATTCCCGAGGAGGAAGATCGGGTGGGGGAAAGGACCCGTCGAGTCGTGCGAAAGGAGGCATGTGCAAGGTTATTAGCCCTTTCGCGCTTCAAAGAGGTCTCTAGATTTCGAATACGGCCCTCGAGTTCCGAAGACCTCTCCAGGGCCGAGATGAGATGGTACTCACTGGTCTCCACCACTGTACGAAGGGCGTCCGCTGTTGCCTTGGATGCCTCCAGTTCCCGTAGGAGACTCTGGTTCTGCACACGAATGTACCGGTACTTGAGGCGCAGTCGATCCATCGCATCCTCATTCTCTTCTTCTGAATCTGATTGACTTTGGAAAGTGGCTTCGGTGGACGCGACTTGCCCTTCCCTGGGTTCAACCACCTCCGATGTCTGGAGAGCTGGGGAGATATCTTCCTCCTCCATCTCTACAGAACTGTCCGTACAATCCGAAGGAATGAAATGGAAATCCTCCTGGGGCTCCTCGTCATAAATCACGCTCTCCTCAACATCCAGGTCTCCCTCCATAATGATCTCTCCTCCCATGAGACTCTCTCCTTCAATATCTTGATCCTCCTTTTCTAAAGAGATGACTCTAACGTCATCCTCATAGTTCAGGGAGTTTTTGATGGGGGAAAAGGAGCGGAAAGATGCATCTTTCCCATAGGGAAGCGACTCTACCTTCCCTTGGTCATCTCTAACTAATACAGAACCAAAATCATCCTCATTTTCCTTCATGATTGGAGCCGCAGGACTCGTTTCGTCCTCAGATTCAATAGGAGAATCAGGCAAGGAGGCAAAGGGAGAGGTGGGTGGGGAGGAGTGTTGGATAAGCGGAGGATCCTCCAGAGGAATCATGGGGGGGCTGGATGCGTCAATCTGCCGAGGTAAATCCAACATCGTAGGCGGGACCGGCAATGTTGTAGCATGGGTGGAGGGGATGGAAGGGACAGGGGGTACAGGAGTTTCAGAGGTGCATAAGGAGGTGGGGTTTTGGCCTGGGCAGTCCTTTATTCTATCCAATGCTGAACCCTCAGACTTGCTATGCACGACAAGGGGGACTCCAGTGGGGATTGGGGGTTCACCGGTCAGGTCTACTGAGGAAGGTCGTGTCCGACACGGGGGGGAGACCGGAGGTGGGGGGAGGTCCGGGACGGGCCCAGCAGGCGGAGACCGAGCTCGAAGGGACCCGGAGGAACTCTTCCTCGACATGGCCTCCAAGTACCTACGGGCCGCCTTACGCTGGGATGGAGTGCTGAGGGAGCCCTGGGAGGAGGGCTTGGCACAGGGGAAATTTTCAAGGGATGCTGGGCTGAATCTCATCTTGATGTTCACGGGCGCAGTGGGGATATATATGACTATACAGACCAGCTGAGTGCGGGATGGGATGAGGTGGAGGGAAAGCTTGGTTGATGGGTATCAGAGGAGGGGATGAATAGGAAAGACGTTTAGTGGAGGTTGGTTGCTGGGCCAAGGAAAAGGAATGGACAGGGATGCATTCAGTGGAGGTTACTGAGCCAAGGAGGGGAAGGATGAACAGACAACGTTCCCTGACAGCTTGGATTCGTCCCGTCTGTCCCCATTCTTTTTCCCCTATCGAGTGTCATGGGGAAGTGGCATGAGCAGGGCTGGACGAGGGTAAAAAAGCGGAGTGGATACGCCAAGCGGAGTATGCACGGTTTTTAGTGGGGGGCGGGACATCTGGTTGGTCCCTCTAGGCAAGGCTTCATACACTAGACGGGTCAAAGTCTCAGCTAGTCCAGGGTTTAAAGGGCGAAGCCGTACCTTAAAAGGTGCTATTATTACCATTAAAAATGTGAGCAGCGCCTGGACAATTTTCACATCATTG
>KZ987914.1:0-14724 GCA_003614145.1 Piptocephalis cylindrospora
TGGGGGGTGGGGAAGGAGGAAAAATGGAAATAAGTAGGGAGGCGCATGTGGAAAGAGAGGAGAGGAGGGGGAGAGGTAAGTGAGAGGTGAGAAGTAGAAAGGGGGGGGGGGGGGGGGGGGGGGGGGGTAATTCGTAGGAAAAAAAGAAGGAAAGATGAGATACAGAAAGGAAGAAGGGATACACACAGAAGCTGGATGGAGGGGAGGGAGATCAAAAGGAGCGCTGGAGTAGAGGGAGAAGGATGTACCAAATACCAAATGGATCAAGGGTGCTGGAAGAGGTAGGTGGGTACAGCGAAGACGGGAGGCAAGGTCAAGACTGGTCCAACCAAGTCAAGAAAGCAATGATGGATGGGAAGGAAGGAGGGAGGGGGGGCACGACGGAGGGTGGATGGAAGGGAAGGGAGAAAGGTAATGATGATGATTAGGCCTTGAGGGTGAATGAGGGTCAAGTAAAGGGGGAGGGGACGGGAGATGGTCCTCGGAAGAGCTCAAGATAGGGTGTCTCTTTATACGTAACAGAATGTCCACGTGTGGGGGGATGACCGGCCAAGGTCAGGAGATCCCGATGGAATGGTTTGAGGGACGACGACTAGGGCTATTCCTTGGCTATCTAGCTCATAGAGAGAGTGGCTGGGGGACGCACCAAGTTTGTGTGGGAATGGGCGGGCAGGAGAGACGAAGAGAGGGGGAGGCTTTGGCCCAGCCCCTCGACCCAGAAGAGCAGGATACACTGGTTCATCCAGGGTGTGTGTCGGATGATGGTAGGGAAGGCGTGCACTAGGTGGCTATATGCCATGAAGGGGGGGGGCAGGCATCCTTGAGCCCATATCGGAGAGCGACGGTGAGGGGTCAGGTAGCAAGATACTGGACATGAATGCATGTCTATGTATGCCTGGGGGATAAGTAAGAGGGGGTGGGCGAGGATGGTCCATTGCCTCCCGCCCCATACCACCGCTGTCGTCCCCATCCTCTCCATTCCTACAATGCATTTCTTGGAAAGCGCCATTATCCCCTTGTCTGATCACGCTGCCATCTCATCTCATCTCCCTCCCCTCACTCTCCCCCATGAACCATCGATGTCCTTGGGGAAGGAAGGGGAACAGAGGAGTAGGGGCCTCCCCCCTTCCCACACTTGCGGTTCCAATGGTTCGAGTTGGAGGAGGAGGATGGTATGGAATGTCGTGCTTGGGAGGAAATGCGTGTGGTACTCGTCCCATGCACACTGTACAATGGAAGGGGTACATTTGGCCAGGTCCGGACAGTGCGAGAAGCGCCGGCCTTTCCACAGCAGCATCGTCCTCCCCGCTCAGGAAGGGCATGATGGGCCCGGTCAGTCACTATAAAGCCATGATAGGCCAGGTGCCGGCCTTACTGGGCCGCCTGGGACAGTAGGAGCAGCCAAGGTGGTCAGGGAGGTTGACAGGGGAGATATGGGGGAAAACACCTGATCATGTTCCTATCAGCGTGTACCATCGGAGTAAGCACGCGCCTCCCCTTTGCCCATCCTCCTGTACACCCACCGTCGTCTCTGCCCCTCGCCGCCGTCCAAGTCTAGCCCTGCGCAGTGGCTGGCCTTGTACATTCTATCTTACTCTGTCCTGGTCCACCTCAGCATACCATTCACTATTCTACCGGGGCTACGCGAACCAATCCCAAAGGTGCACGGGGCTAAACCACGTGATGACTACGTTGAATGGGAGGGGGGAGAAGAGACCTGGAGAGAGGTGCGGATCTGCGTCGATGTGTACGTAGGGTTTTGTGTATTTCCTTGCCGCTCCATTGCTGGGTGAGAGGACCAGGTCTTTGACCCTGTCAGTCCGAAGCGATATCGGAGATCCAGTCCAGCCGCTGGATACTGCTAGAATATCTCGGCCCAAGCGGGGCTCGTCTCCACCCATCTATTCCAGGAGAGGGTGGCTTGCTATTTTAAACCCATCGTGGAAGGTCGTGGAGGATCCTTCTCTTGCTCTCCTTTCTTTCTTTCTCATCTAGAGGGCTCAGGGGTGGATGGTGGCTTCCCTAGCGATCAAGTAGGGTTGACGGATCCAGTTAGGGATAGACTATAATGATGCTCAGTCTAGCCATCATCATCATCGTCGTCGTATTATTATTATTATTATTATTATTATTATTACGACTGCTATTCATCAACCTGCTACCACCATCACTCCTTTGCGGCCGAAGGAAGGAAAGAGACATGCTTTCTACAAAGTGCACCAGCTGACCTTGAGTGTGGTTTCATACCAAGTAGGAGGAGGAAACTAGGGCCCCTTGCTCCTCTCCTCACACTTCACTTGGAGGACAAGGGGTGACACGGAGATTCGAACGGTCTAAATGATACGACAAGAGCTTAAAGGGTCTCCATCCTGAAGGCAATCGTAGAAAACGTGACCTTTCATACCATGACGGGCCCACAGTATAGCCGATCATCCCTTATTGAAACACTGTGGAATTCAATACGAAGAGTCATAAAAAGGGTCACGATGATGATTTCTTTCTCCATTCCTTTCCACAAAGGGGGCGGTATCCGTCAACAACAGCAACAACCAAAATCTACACACTGACCATTCCATGAAGCTTTGTCCAAGAGCAGCACGAGGAGGCCCGGCCCATCAGGGAGGATGGATTCGCCCTTCGTTGTCTTTGCCATCCATCTGACGTAGCTTTCCTGCTAAAAAAGGAATGATCTCAGTCGATCTTCTTTGACAAGGTCCTCCCCATCCTTTTAAAATCCATTGATCTCGCTCAAGTCATTGTTGTTCAATCCATCAACGCTCTCCCTCCTGCCCAATTCAGCCCTCCCTCGTCCACGCCCTTCTTCCCCATCCCTTTGCCAAGACAAACAGACACACAAAGGCCCCTTTCCCACCACCCGCCCCGCCTGAAACTACAGATCCTCCCCGCCACCAAGGGCAGGAGCGGCCAGGCGGAGATTCACACACCTCCCATTCTATGTGCCTCCCTCTATGCACAGCCCAAAACGCCGGGTTTCCAACTCCGAATTTGACTGTTCTCTCCTCTTTCGCCATCTCTCTCTTCTCCCCCCTCTCTTTCCCCTCTCCCACCCGCCACCACAACACAAGGGCCCGCACCCCCACTCTTTTTTTTTTCCCCCCCCCCCCCCCCCCCCCCCGACTGATCCTCATTGTACCACGTATTCTCCCTTCCTGATTGCCGGTCCTCATGGTCTTTTTTCCGGGTTGCATCCCATCCCCGATAATGAGAGTAGTAGTAAGGAGAATATCGATTCCTTTTCATGACGCTCTCTCGCTCGAAACCCTTTTCCTTAAATAGATCGTCTTGGTCCATGAGCAATCCTACCCTACTTGAATCATCCGTCCCATTCATCCGTCCTGTCCCTACCCCCATCCATCCATCCTTTTTCCCTTGCGCTTCTTTACCTTGCGTCTCTCGTGCGTCGCCTCTCCCATCCCTGCCCTCCTCTTCTCCTCCCCCCTGGTTGCACAGGAGATCCTATCCTCTATACACACCAGTGTCCCGGAGACCATTTCACCTACCCCTACCGTTTCCCGGCGTCTCGATCCCTCCCATTCCCCCCATCCATCCGCATCGCCTCCCCTCTTCCGCTTTCACTATTTTTGACATTTGACTCTCCCTGCAGGACAGTGTAGGTCACTCCATTCTACTTTTTCCTCCCTTTTCCACCTCTCTCTTTATCCCACCCTTCCCATCGCCCTCTCCATCCCTCCTCGCCATCCCTCCTTCATCGACCATTACTTTCTCATTTCCCATCGCTTACTCCTCCTCCCTCCTTCTCCATCACCCCTTGTTTCCTCCTCTCTTACCCTCAATGACGGTCATTTATCTTACCCCAGCCACCATCAGCAAAATGATCCCGGTCAAGGGGCTGAGCCTGACCGATAGGGCCGTCGACACGATCAACGGTCTACTCGACCACATTCTGCACTCCCTAATCCATGCCCTTCCCCCCCACACCATCCCTACCTCAGCCCACTTGCACTCCACCCTCCTCTCCCTTCTTCCCCCCCCCCTCGCCCCAGACCAATGGGCTCTACCGACAGCTCCAGGCTACCCTCTCTTTCCACATGCAACCCTTGGATGACGAGATGGATGATGAGGACGTCGTCCTGGAGGAGGTGGAGGATCTGAATGACCATCCTGTGGTCGACAGGCCCTCCCATATCCACGGCACCAACAGGCACTCCCGTGGATCCAGTGTCAAGATGATCGGCAAGATCTTCCCATGGATCTCTTCCTCCTCCTCCTCCTCCTCTTCCTCCTCCGCCTCCACCTCCGCCTCTGCCACAACAAGACCCCGATCCCACTCTCTCCCCTCGCTGGCCCGGGAGGTCCTAGAGGACCGCGTGTATCTCTACTCCCTGTTCCAGCGGGCTTGTGTCCATCAGACCTCCCAGGTCCCCGTCCCATCCACCCTTCCCCAGAGCGCCGTATCCATGGTCAGGAGGATCCTCCACCGCATCGCCTCCTACCTCCTCGTCAGGGCCACTGACATTGCCCGGTCCGGGAACCGTCGATCTCTCAACGCCAACATCCTGCTTCTGGCGCTGGATAGTGATGTCGATCTCGAAGTCCTACTGCGCATCTCCTCCTACACCCCCACCCTCCTAGGCACGGTTCAGGAGGAAACCATCAGCATTCATGAGCATCGAAGGTCCAGTCGTACCGCCTCCATCACCTCCCAGCTTGGCCATCTCCTCCGTCCCACCCACACCTCCTTCCCCGACCCTTCCTCCCTTCATCCCACCCTGCCCATGGCCAACAAGGTCGAATCCCTCCCACCCAAGCTGGCCATCTTATCCGGCGTTGACCTCCACACGACCAGTCCCTTGAACCGCCCCAGGTCCGTTCACCCCTCCCCCCCCAAAGTCACCCATCGTCAAGGAAAACGCATTCGATATGCCGCTCCCCTGCGTCATCGCACGCCCAGCGAACAGCCACTTTTGCTCTCTGTCGAGTAGGGAACCCCCAGGCAACAATATGGCACGAGCATTGGACTCCATTGCATGGCTGGATGGGTCATGGCCCTTGACGGGTCTTCCCCAGTGAGTGCTCCAGAGGGAGAGGCCGCTTGATGCGTCCATCCCCATCTCACTTTCCGTGCGTGTATGTCTCTCCCAACCCCCCTTTATTCCTTATAATGCAATACACTGATTTGTGTATGCTATGATGTGATCCCCTGGCGAGGAGGATTGTATAGTGTGGTCGGCTTTTAGCCTTGTTCCCCAGGGTTGATATCCTCCTCTCCGGATGGATTCGTTTTGTGTCTACCCTGCCCATCGACTGCCTACTCCTCCCATACTGCATCCCTGTATCTCCCCCGAGTCCAGAACCCTTTGGCTCTTTGGGAAAGATAGAGGGCTTTGTATCTTCATCATCAGGTGACTGTCATTTATTTTCCTACACAGCCTCTAAATGCCGAACTTATACCCGCGCTTTAGCGTGCGTGTACATGTGTATTTGGAGGGGCAGGGAGCGCTAGGGTGTGCGACCTCCCTCCTCAAAAGAGCAAGACCCACACTGCGCCCACACACACTGTCTCTGAGCCCCCCCCCCCCATTCTCACCTTAAAATGCCCAATTCAGCACGTCAAGGTGTGTCCCAAGCATCTGATGGAGTTGAAATTGGCTAGGACTTGCTACCATCTTTCACCCTCTCTTTGCTACTGACTCTTTGTTGCCCCGAACTCCCCCTATCCTTCCTCTTCCCGGGTAGATACCACCCTTCTTCTCATCTCGAACTCTCCCTCCCCCTACCGTCATCTCATTCCTATTGGCTCGCACGGAAAGTACATCTGGAAACCATGGTGAAAAGGTTCCATCCCCCTGCGAAAATCGACAAGCTGCGACGTCGGCTAGACGAGGAGGATAAGCGTCTCTCCAGAGAATGGTCCATCCTTAACGCCCTTTACGCCGGCCTGGACCAGACGTCCGGGGACTCTGGATCTCCTGTCATCAGACACGTTCTTGAGATTATCGAGGACCTGGACTCGCGCTCCTGGCCACCCGGCTGGTCCACTAAACCCTTGACAGCGTGGCTTCAAAAGCCCTACCTCCGCGACTGGCTTATTGTTCGTACTCAGGCCCCATACCCTCCTGGTGTTCGTCAAGGCCGTCGGCCTCCTTTACCCCCCATGCACTGGTCTGTCCAATTCACCGGCGTTCCCCTGGACCAGGAAAAATTCCGAAAGGCTGCTTCCCATCCCAATGACGTCTTGGATCGTCTAAAAGCCACGCGCGCCATGGAGCCCATGGTGGCCGGTCGACCTTATGCTATCCCCCGGCCTATCGATCCTTCGTCCATCTCGCCAGGCATCCATCATCAAATCAAAGCTCAAGTCGTCCGCTTTATACAGGTCAGTTTGTTCAATAAGTCTCTTGAAGGAAAAATAAAATTTTCCAACACCTTCTCCCCCCATAGGAGACCAGTATGACCCCAGAGGAAGAGCAGGCCCGTGCGAACTTTCTTCAGGATATGCAAGGGATTCTTTCGGGAGGAGCGGGAATCACCCAGACCACCATCGTTGCATTTGGGTAAGCGACCATTGGATCCAGATAGCACTTTCACAGCCATCATCATTCTAATTTGAACCCTATCTCCATAGCTCCTCGGCAAATGGGATTTCTAGCAAAACAAGCGACATGGACCTGTGTGTCCAGATGGATTATCTGACTCATATGGACATGGAGGTACTGGAGGGTCGTCGGTCCGCCGAGAGCGTCAAGCAGTTCCGAGGACATCTTGTCACGGAAGCTGCTCGTCTCCTGCGTTCCCGTAAGTCTTGAGAATGTTGCGCTCGGGGAGTGTGGTGTAGGTTCTAATAGCAATTCTCCGTCATGGCGCGCTCCCACAGGGAAATTCCTCAAAATTGTACCTATTCGGCACTCTACCGTTCCTATCGTCAAATTTGTCCATCCAACCTAGTACGTGGCTCTTTTAGAGGCGCCCTTTCTCCTTGTTTATCCTCTTTCCCTAACCCCAATCCTCGTAGTAATTTGGAGGGTGATATCTGCTTTGGAGCTTCTATTTCCTTAGTCAACACGGAACTCTTCGCCACTTACACCCAGACCAACCCACACGTCCGACCCTTACTCATGGTGGTTAAGAAGTGGGCCAAGGCTCGAGGGATCAGCGATGCCCCTCTAGACACTCTCAACTCTTACACCTACTGCCTTATGATGTTTTACTATCTTCAAATCCATGGGGTCATCCCACCCCTGCAGCAGCTATGTTGCTCCAAGTTCCTCCGCCTCCCCATCACCCCTGCCTCCCCCCCTATGGTCGGAAAGTGCCTTGCGTGTGGTCAGCTGCTACCCTCAGATCCCCAGTACGGGTACGAAGCTCATTTTCTACGGGGGTGGCATGGTCGACCACGCAAGGCATCCCTCGCTACCCTCCTCCTCGGCTTCTTCCACTTTTACGCCTTTGAATTTGACTATACCCGGAATGTGGTAAGCCCTAGGTTGGGTCAACCCCTAAGTCGGGTGGATAAGGGATGGACCCGGAAAACTCAGGCAGGTCGATCGATGCTGTGTGTTGAGGATCCATTTATCTTGGAGAAGAACACAGCACGTACGGCCAGTGCCGTCAGTATCCATGGGATTCGATGGGAATTTGAACGGGCTTGGAGGTGTCTTACCGAAGGTCAAGGGCTCCCTGATCTCCTTCTCCCATGGCGACAGCAATCCCCCTTAGCCACCTTACTTCAAGGGATGGTGCGGCCCTTTGACGATTTGCCCCGTGTCTAAGATGGAATGATTGTGTATTTGACAAGAGATCCTCTGGTGTGCCAAGGGAGAGAGAGATGGGCGAAGGTCTCCAGAGCATTTTTTTCTCCATCTTATCAACAAAAAGATACTTGTTTATGGTTTTCAGCAAAACCAAGTGTATTCTTCCACTACACTTTAGAAAGCGTTCATCCAACTTGCGCTCCCAATGCACGCCAAGATTACATGAGATGCCAGAGAAAGAGGGCCCAGCTGGCCAGGAGAGCGGTGAGACATAGAATAATGGCCACCCAGCT
Organism: Piptocephalis cylindrospora; assembly: GCA_003614145.1. Taxonomy (NCBI): domain Eukaryota; kingdom Fungi; phylum Zoopagomycota; class Zoopagomycetes; order Zoopagales; family Piptocephalidaceae; genus Piptocephalis; species Piptocephalis cylindrospora. The sequence goes on from KZ987914.1 coordinate 8,027, forward strand.
CCACCAGTGACCGCCCTCCTCTTCCTCATCGTCATCATCCGAATCTTGGGATTGTGGAACATCCAGATGGCCTCGAGTATCAGACCAGGCCATAAAGACGGTGGTAAGAATACCGATGAACCCGATGACCAAATACATGATGAGGACCCGATCGTAGCTCCCACCACTCCTGTCTTGCAAGAGACCATTGATAATTTCAAAAACGGTGACAGCGACATTCTGAACGGACTTGTTCAATCCAAGGCCAGTTCCCACAACCAATCTTCGTAGGAGTAATGGGATCCCCGAGGTAAGGGCAACAGGGCCGATAGTAAGGGAGAGTGAGAAGATGAGCATGGGAATGGCCGGGGGCACATGGGTGAAGAGAAGAAAAGCCATTGAGATGATGAAAGAGACAGCAGCAATTCCGACTAGAAGGGAGAGGCGGTAAGAGGAGGAGCACGTCCCAAAAATACATTGAATGTACTTACGGATCAAGGATCGACGGCCGTACCGCTCATGCCACCAGCCCATGAAAGGGGCAATAAAGATCGGGAGAACCTGGGCGATGGAGGCAATGCGGGCTGATCCTTCATCAGTCCCTCCGTACTTGAGCTTGATCAATTCACTAGGAGGTAAAAGATGTAAGTTTTCATCTCAATGTGAGAAAGGCCACTTGAATGTGTCTCAACGATGCACAATTAGCTCTATAAGGGTTACCTGTTGATGTGCAGAAAAGTGGTCCAACTAGCGGCAACGGTGAAACTAAAGGCAAGGACCCACCAGTAGGATGGGGGGAAAGAAAGGATCTGGGAAGGATGAAAGCTCTTTTTCTTGGAGAGGATCGCTCGATCCCTTTCAGCGACACCACGTCTAACCATGCGCATGAGAATGGTGTAGATGACAGTGATGAGACAAGAGAGGACACATATACCAGCGGAGAACTAGATAAAAAGTAGTATGAGGTAAGTGTGGCCTTTTATCTCGATATCTCCACTCAAGCACTAAAGCCTTACCCAAAAAGCGTATCCGTACCATCCGGTCCACCGCATGATAGGGACCACAGTAGCCATTGATAGGTAGGATGCCTATGGGATAGATAAATAATAAGAGGAAGAAGTGTAGATATCACAAAGAGGACCAAAGACTCACCAAACGCGAAACGGCAATTTGAAGACCCATGGCCCACGAAAGTCCACCACCTTTGAACCAATGGGTCAGGATGGTACCCTGGACAATGACGATAGATCCACTACCAAGTCCGTAGAGCACACGACCAAAGATCATTATGGGAAAGCTCCGGACGGAGACTGAAAGGGCAACGAGGATATTACCTCCAGCAATAAAAACCGTGGCGAGGATCGATCCTAGGGAGGTTCCAAAGATATCGACGAACAGACCACCCAAAATGGGAAGGATAGTATTGACAACAGATACGGAGGATTGCAGGACACCGTACTGAGCATTACTAATCCCCAGATCCTCCTTGACTATAGCTTTAAGGGTCCCTAGTGTATGTGCAGCGTAATGGCTTCCAACTGGGGAGGAGAGAAGGTGAGTAAGAAGGGAAACATTCATCCACCGCGATGAACCACAACATACCAGCAAGAAGAAGGGCACATGCCAAGGCAATGGCACGATATTCCCAGGGATAGTCATCATCCCCATCCGAGCTAACCTGAGTCTCCTGGCTTCCTGAGGTGGTGGTGGACTCGGGCGATTCTTCCAAATGGTATCGTGGCCGATTCTGGGGAGAATCCAAAAGAGGCTCCTCCTCCCAGAACCTATCACGCGTTGTTTGGCCTGGCTTGGCGTTGGACATGAGAGCAAATGAGGTCGGAGAGGCCAGAGGAGAAAGGTGAAGTGGGGCGAGGTTAAGGACAGACTATGCTTGAAGGTAGGGATGCACGCATAGAGTAGGTGAAATATCTGTCAAGATATGAACAAATGTAAGATAAGGCCAGGAAAGATGGCGCAGAGCTTGGAGAGGGAGAGGAGCAGGAAGGAAAGGGATGGGGGTAGGTTTTCCGGGAGCAAGGCAGATAGGTCGCGCTGTTGTAGTGATATTGGAGACAAACAGGTTGGATCCACCTTAAGACCTCACTTCTCATTCAGCCTTTATCAGATCATCCATTCCCCCCTGTTTGGCCCGCTGACTATTTGTCTGGGTAAATTTGGGGATGGAATCGGAGAGTAGTCTGTATTGTGTGGGAGAAGGGGAGGCACATGCAGGGGGAGAAGCTTCTATGCCTGGGTATGGGCGCACAAAAGACCCCTCGTAGTAGGAAATGAGTGAGATGGGGCCATCCTATGATGTAACGAGTCATTAGGCTAGAGTGACCATGGATGTTAATAATAATACTGGACGTGCCTACCATTCCCCACGATGAGAAGAGGGGGGTAAGACATGACGGCGCTGGTGTTGGTGCTGGTGTTGCATTCTGCCCTCAGCGGCCAACGACCTGGTGATGAGAGCAGCCAGAATGAATGGTCAGGTTCTTCACCCTTTGACTTGAACACTAACGCCACCCGCTACCACCAAGTCTTATCAGATGAGGGTTGTGTGAATCTCCGTTGGCAGACGTCACCTCACCCCCCCCCCTCTTGCTGCAATGGCGGCGGAGGCTTCTCACGCTCGATTAGCGGGGGGGCGAATGAATAGATGATGGTGTCAAGCCCTTCTTCATGATGAGACGATTACAAATAGGTGCTTGAGGATGACGGATTTTATACTCTTGCAGCTGGCTTGGTGTAGAGGGATGAGATGGGTGTTCTGCGAGATGGCAGATGCTATCATTTGAATCGGGCATAGGCAAAAGGATAAGGGCGTAGAAGAAAGAAAAAAAGACATCCCAGAATAACTCCTCTTATGTCTTATCATCTCCCTCGCCTTGTACCTTCACCCATTCTTTCTATCTATGTTCCCATGACCATGGTCTCTCTTCTCTCCTATGGGCTACTATCCTTGATCTCTCCTCTCTAATTTATATATTGCGTATGCTCTTATCATAGACACGCACATTTGCTGGGGGGGGAGTGCAGACATCTCAATCCACGACGGGGGAGGGGGAAAGGAAGAAAAGCAGAACTAAAGCCGCCTACACATAAACAGCCATCGTCTCTAACCTCACCGAGATGATCACGTTGCGCACTTTGAAGGGTGTATGCCTGAGTGCCACCATGGAAGTTGGCTGGGTCATGGAAGCAGGAAGTTTTAGAGAAGATGCTCGTGAATAACCTTTATAGCTCTAAACAGAAACGGAACCAATGCGAAAATGCCTTCAAAATTGCCCTTGAACATCGTCAAGCAGATATAGAACGATCAAATAATAAACCCCTATGAACATAGCATATTGTTCATCCAGCTCCGAGTCTACCCCAACAAACTTGCAGACGGAAATATCATTGAAAGAAGAGGTCATGGAGATATCCAGGGTCCTCCAAGTATACCATTCCCCAATCCACTTCCATCTACGTAAAACCTAGCGTGAAAACGAATCATCTACGAACGCAGCCGCTGTTATTGCAAGTAGTTCCAGAACAGATGATTTAAATAGATATAACACGGCTCTTAAACTCTCAACCTGATAAAATTGCTACATGAAGCCGATCTATAAAGAGTAAATTTTTTATTTAGTTAAAGTGTATGGCAAAAGTATGCTAATAACCATGATGGAACCATTAAATTTTTCCCTGGTGGGATAGGCTAAGGAATACAGCGCATAACCTGCCCCTGAGACTAGGATGTGTGGTACCGAGGGGGCAAATCCCTAACCTAGATCGTATCGTTATGCTTCTATGAGCACTGCAGAAATCTCTGGGCCGCTCTGAAGGAGCATGGATGGTTTATCCGGCCACTACTCGCTGGAAAGGGCCCATAATAATCTGTCTTTTTCCAGTTACTCGCCAAGATGTGAAGGAATAATAAAGACAGCATCATTGAGGTTCCTGTGCTTGATTTAGCGCAACGGGGAAATTGAAAATCAAATCGTTACGGGGTTTGAATCCGGAGCCACTTGATGTAGCTCTAGGACCTCATGTCACTGAACAGGTTTAGGCAGCCTCTCCAATTCAAGTATTATCGCTTTATAGGTCTATTTTTGCTACGAAGCATGTGTCCGCTTTTGAACGGCACAGTGGGATGGTGCCTTCTTTGGGATCCCCCCGAACAGAAGAAATAAATGATCCTTTCCAGTCAAGAAGAGCAAAGAGCGGAGGGTAGACACAAAAAAAGGTCACTTTATCTTCCTTTTCTTCTTCGTCATCGTCATTCAAGGCCACTACTTAAGCACCATCACCATCCATCTCATCACACGAACCAAGCCCCTCTTTAGACAGGAAGGGCAAAGCGCCGACCTTGGAGGACTCGAGTAAAATAAACGTAGAAAAAGTCGCAGTATAAGGCGGTCTGGACCAGTCCAGCGCACCAAGCGATGACATCGACGTACCCTTCGGTGAAGTACCGGTAGATCCAGTTGACCAGATAGAGGGCACGGTACCCACCCAAGGCCGCTAGGTAGTGAGTAGTAATGGTTTCGGCCTCACCTGACTGCTGAAGAAGGTGGAGCTGGGGGAGAATGGCAACGGCCTCAAGGAAGACCGAGAATGACCAGAAGATCTACATGGTAGATGGGGAGGATAATGTGAGCATGCGTAGCATAGAATATGCTCCCTCTCTCCCGTCCCCTTTCTCCAGCTCACCTCAGTCACAGTGAACCGATCGTGGAAGATGATGGCAAGAAGAGCAGAGGGAGCTACAATAAATTCCCATCGAAAGGTGTCCAGGCTCTTGCTACGGGAGTCCTTCAAGGGGCCCAGCATAGCCCAGACAACTCCAGAGGCCGTGGCGATGAAGAAAACCTTCATAAAAGTGTTGTACACCGAAACGAAGTGCCAAAACACATCCAAGTACCTAGCGATAAACACGGCTAGATACAACACCTGGGTCTTGAAGGAAATGCCTGCATGGGAGGTGGTGGGATGAGGTGAGATGACGATGGGAGAGACGCGTCTCCGTGGGAAGACGTGGTATTGGGTCCATGCTGGTCCTATCAGTCCGAATCAGTTAATTTCACTTACCTGAGCAAGAATTGGTGGCGTACATCTTGATCAGAAGAATGACGATAGACGCCAGATGGAGCAAGTCTGCTACCAGTCGGAAGATGTTCATCTTGGCCAGGCAAGGGAGGTTGTAGAGGATAACAGGAAAAGTACGGGGGGTGAAAGTCAAAGAAAGCCCGAGGATGGTACGGGAGAAGGAGCAAGCGTTGAGGAGGGAAGAAAGAAGATAAACGTTGAAGGTCCTCAGTTGACTTTGGAGGAAGACTTGTGTTGATGGGGATTGATGCGTACACTCTCTCTCTTCTTGGGATGTAAGGGAGCGGAGCGTGTGGGCGTAGCCAAGGGGCTTGGGAGGGGAGATACGAGGAGTGTGGGATGAGTGATTGGACTGGGATGGAGGGTAAGAGCTGAGCTGAACTGAGCTGGGCTGGGTTTTGGGTGAAGCGGAGAGACACACATTATGACTTCCCACAGCCTCTAGGACTTTCCATCTCCTCTTAATAATAATAGTGCCAGAATTGAGGACATGTTTCTCTCTTTCTAGAATGCTTGCTCATCTGGTCCCACCTTTCCTCTTCCTTGAAGGGAATTGTTGTTAAATGTACCACATCAAGGGATGCATTCTGGTGCAATAAACTCTGCACGATGCTTCAGCGATTCAAAGTGGTCTCACTTGCATTTGGGGGATACCACACCATTTCCTCTGACCGGAGCTAGAATGTAGTTTCAGTCGGGACCGTAATGAGGTTGACTTTGTCTCGCCTCGGTTTCATTCTGGTTGCATCATGACTCTTCACATACGCACACCTTCCTTCCAGCTAGGCCTTTCCTGACAGGGATGCCCCTGTCCTGGCCTTGCACGTGTAGGGTCACTCCGCTGGTCTCCATCCAAGCGCTGCGGAAATGGGGTGGTGAGGCCCCATGTACTGGGGCTTTCCAACCAATCTCGAGAGTCCTTACATCAAGGACGGGAAGAGAGCACATCAGCAAGGGCTTGTAATTCTCAATCAATCGTCCTTTAGAGGCTCATTTACTCCTCCTTAGGCGGGAGAGGTGGACGTCCACTGGCCAGCATGAGGAGATCCACTAATCAAGATAGGTATTCTCCTTATCGTTTATACACACAATGAGAGAGATGGAAAGGCCTGGGATCTACATCATTCGGGAGATGAGGATGTCATTATGATGATCATGACCCAACTGGACCGAGGCCACTCTTTCATCTCCAACTTTCCTCCTTCTCTTGTCTCTTTCCCCAACAGCTTGGTGTCCCGCTACTCTTCCCCTCCTCTTCCAGAGTGACCTGTAACTCTTCCTCCCAATATTGCTTTCTCAGGGCAACTCTGCATTAGTGTGTTAATACTAATAAAGGTAGGTGCGCAAGACGCAGGAGGCTGAGCCCTTGCCTCTCCACGCCCTCGACCACCCCTACCTGTTGCTCCATCTCTGTCTCAGGTGTCAATAGGAGGGGGGTCGACCCTGTATGCAGGGAAGGGAAGGTCGACAGCGTCAAGCTACAAGGGGAGAAGACCTGTCATTTTCCCCTGATAAACCTATAAACCTTCTTCCCTTATCCCATCCAGGCTAACTATCCTTCTTTTCCTCTTCACCGTAGTACTTACCCACCTATCTCACCCTCTCCAGCCCCATTACGAATG
>KZ987915.1:0-14607 GCA_003614145.1 Piptocephalis cylindrospora
TGTAGTGGTGAAGGGGAAGATGGGGAGAGGGGAGAGAGATGACCGTCCGTCATCCCGGATCCCTTCCCCCTCTCCCCTCAGTGCCCAGCCTCGCGTCTTTTTCACCGCGTCCCGTTCTGACTCCCGCCCTATTCCTTTATTAACCTAGGCTTACTGCACCGCTTTCCCCTTCTGCCCGACTCTCCTCCCTTCTCTCTTCCCTTCTTGCCCTCAAAGCCCTGGTCTTTTCTTCTCTCCCTTGCCTATTTCTCTTTCAACCGCCATGTCTGCACCAGCCAAGAAGCTCTGGGGAGGTCGGTTCTCTGGCGCTACTGACCCCCTGATGGAACGTTTCAACGAGTCCATCCACTTTGACCGTCGCATGCATCTCGCCGACATTCGTGGATCCCAGACGTACGCCGGAGCTCTGGCCGCCAAGGGCATCATTACTGAGGATGAGAGGAAGTCCCTCCACGATGGCTTGGAGAAAGTCCTTGGGGAATGGGAAGCCGGAACCTTTGAGCTTCGTCAGGGTGACGAGGACATCCACACGGCCAACGAGAGGCGTCTGAGTGAATTGATTGGCTCGGTTGCCGGAAAACTTCATACTGGTCGTAGCCGCAATGACCAAGTGGCCACGGATATGCGTTATTGGCTTCGGGAGGAGTGTGAACGTCTGGATAAATTTCTAACCGAGCTTCTTCGTGTCGTCGTCGACCGGTCTGAGGCCGAAGTGGACGTCCTGATGCCAGGGTACACGCATTTGCAGCGGGCTCAGCCCATCCGTTGGTCCCACCTCCTCCTCTCCCATGGATGGTCTCTCGAGGCCGATCTTCAAAGGCTTCGGTCCCTCGTCGGCCGCTTCAATCTCCTTCCTCTGGGATCGGGCGCCCTAGCCGGGAACCCCTTCCAAGTGGATCGTCAGGCCATGGCTAAGGAGCTCGGGTTTGCTGGTGTCATGCCCAACTCCCTGTACGGGGTATCTGATCGGGATTTCGTGGCTGAATTCCTCTTCTGGGCCTCTCTGACCATGGTGCACATTTCCCGGCTCGCTGAGGACCTGATCACGTACAGCTCCGAAGAGTTTGGCTTTGTGCAGCTGGCCGATGCTTACTCCACTGGGTCCTCTCTGATGCCCCAGAAGAAGAACCCCGATTCCTTGGAGCTGCTGCGTGGCAAGTCCGGTCGCGTCTTTGGCTCCATGTCCGGCTTTCTGATGTCCTACAAGGGCCTACCCAGCACGTACAACAAGGATCTCCAGGAGGATAAGGAGCCTATGTTTGATGCGGCTGACACTCTGGAGGGTTCTCTGCAGATTACGGCGTCGGTCCTGGCCACCCTTACCATCCGGCCCGAGAGGATGCGCGGAGCTCTGAGCACCAACATGCTCGCCACCGATCTGGCTGAGTACTTGGTTCGTAAGGGAGTTCCCTTCCGAGAGACCCATCATATCGCCGGAGCCGCCGTCAAGCTTTCCGAGGACCGTGGTGGTGTCCCCCTGTCGGATCTGAGCCTTTCTGATCTCCAGGGTCTTCATTCCTCCTTTGCCTCGGATGTGACCAGTGTCTTTGACTACGAACGCAGTGTGGAAAACCGATCCTCCGAGGGTGGAACCAGCAAGGCCACTGTCCTTGCCCAGTGCAAGGCCATGCGTGCTGGTCTGAAGCAGTAGAGGATTGCTTACTTTTGAGAGCAGAGGGTCTGGAATGAATGATTGAATAAGAAAGCTGCATGCTGATTGAAGAACGTGGCTTGTGTATGTAATTTCATAGCAGCTGATGTGATGAATAGATGAGGAAGGGAGTGGGGGAGGGTCAAGATGTTTAAGGCTCGTGCCTGCTCCCTTGACCCCTTTTTATATTGTAGGTAGGAGAGAGATGTGGTGCAAGCATTTCCTCCTAGCCCCTGTCCTGTTGACATTTGCAACACGATGGCGACGCGCCTGCTTTTTTCGTGTCATGAGTGGCCGGTGCGTTCTCTCAGACAATTGACAATTCGCAAAGTCGGTTCATACATGCTCGTGCATTGAGCCCCATGATACTTTATGGATCGTTCGTGTTCTTTGTTACTGGAAAAGAAGGGCTCGCGATGCAAATGTGTATTGTTACGAAAAACATGCGTGCCCCACCCTATCAATGATCCATACTGCCAGTAAAGCGCAAGGCCATCTCGACACGCTGTACCTTAATGTGCAGAGCATATGGGTCCTCCCCAACCATATCACCCACGAGGGAAAGCCAGGTCTGGTAATCGGGGTGCCAGACTTGTCGCTTCCTCGGGGAGGAAAGAACATAGGCCTTGCCTGGGCGAAGAGGCTGTGAGGGTGCCTTGTCCCCCTGGGTAGGGTCATCTTGGGAGACGGATGCCATTGAGGATGGGCAAGGCACTATGTCTTCTTCCTCCTCTTCCTTGCTCTTCTCATATCCAACTCGATGAAATCGAGGGGAGGCCGTTGCCGATCTCGGGATCATCTTGTCACGTGATGAAGGCAAGGGAATCTTTCTAATGGTAGAGTAAAGGGCTTTTGCCGATGTCCTTCCCACTAATCAGGGGAGATGGGGTCAGATCACGCCGCCACATCCTTTCTCCTAATAAGGGCCCTTGATGAGATGATACTTACCAACTTTTTTCTCCTCCGAGGCAAGAAGAAAAGCAGAATGATCCACTAACGAGAGAAAGACGGAGGGCTTAGTCAGAGCCAGTCGTTGGACGGAGCAATGGGTTAATGTCTTTGGTCCTGCCTCCTCCCTTTCCCGCTGAACTCCCCGTAGCCACTGCTGCAAAGGGAGAAGTTGGGCGTAGGGAGGCTCCTTTAAGGATCTAAGAAGAGGGGGAGAGAGGGAAGCGGATGATTGAGTGTTGGATGGCTATACTTGAAAGAGGGGGGCACTTCATGGTACAATCGATATAGATTGCCCTTTCCTAATTCTTCGACCTCAATATTACCTTTCCCGGCCATCCAAACCGTAGATCCATTTGCCAAGGACAATGACAGCGGCAGCAATCTCCACTTCATCCAGGATACGCTCTTCTTGGTCAGCCCAATCTTGACGGTAAAGGCGGATTAATTCGTGAGCATACCGCGGGAATGGATCTGTTTATGTGAGGGAGGATAGTTCTATTGGGTAAGTGAACGTCCCAGGCATACACGATTCAACATCCATCCCCCTCCCAAGACCTACCAGGTAAAAGAGCCATACGGACAAGCCGAGTAGCTAGGGCTTGTTCATTTAATCGGGCCTGAACACGGATACTGAACCGATAATTAAGTCTTTCTCCGATGATCATAGCCACTTGACGTAACCTTGTGCAGGATGGGGTGGTCTATGCAGGTAAAAATGAGTCATTATCCTCCTACATCTTCCTCACCTTACCCTGGGTACGTACAGTGGGATGGAAGATGGGCAGTTGGTCCCATCGCATCCCCTCCATTAAACTGGAGGGTAGATAGGTGTAGGCATCCAGATAGGGCAAGGAGCCCTCGGTGGCCCACCTTAGGATATCAACCGCCAGGACAGGGCATCGTAACCATCGACAGGCTAAGAGAAGGACCCCTAGGGTGGTCTGTAGCTGCAGGACCATTGGCTTCTCTCTCCATCTCTTCCTCTGATTAGCCTCATCGGTTTCTTTGGGCTCCTGCTCGTCCTTCTCCGTATCGGCTTCGTCCATCCAGGGGTCTTGAAAGAGAGGATGGTTGGTGGCAACTCTGCCCATGGCCACAACGCTCGGGTCATAGGATTCATTAGGCCCTAAGTAGGGACTGATCAGAGGATGTTTACCGGCATCTTCATCCGATCTTTCGTCCATCTCATCACCATCGGATTCTTCCGAGGTTCTAGTGGTATCCTCCTCATCTTCGGATTGAGTTGCGGGTGACCCTTTAGTCCTCTCGCCCTCCAGATCATGGTCTTCTTGATGCATTTCATCTCCATCTTCATCCTCCTTCCATAGCTGATTCTCCATTAATAGTATTCTCTGTGCTTCTTCCTCCTCCGCTTTGATTTTAATCGCATTGCTCTTGTTAACGCTATCTCCAGCCTCCGCTTCATCCTCGCCGCTAGCCTCGCCTAGCACGGTGGATGAAAGGCATAGTAACCAAATGTCCTTGGCCACTCCAAAAAGCTCCTCGGGAAACGAATGCTTTTGGACCAGAGCATGGCACTGAAGCTTTAGGATGTGCTGCATGCCCTGAACCACCCGTAACCTCACCTCTCCTGGACCAAGACCTATTGATATCTCCTGCTGATGAGTTCATCTGTTTTACGCCCGCAAATCACTTCCCTTAGTCTGCTTACGTGCTGCTTCATCCTGCCGTGCCCGGGGAATACGCTTGAGTCGACGGGCAAAAGTAATCCGTCCCCCTGTCCCTAGCTCGTATGCCTCCAGCTCTTCGTCTCGGTAGTTCTCCATCAAATGCCCCGACTCACACACAAAGGCCCCTACGGCATCCCGATGATACCTTCTAGACCGACAGATTTTACAGGGTGGATGTTTTGCCATGGGGCGGGGAAGGAATGTGGTATATGGAAAGGAGGGAGGAAAGAAGGAAGATGAGACTCGTGCATTATTATTATTATTATGATTGAGATGATGTGAATAACCCATCAGAGTATTTAGGGGCGTGCCGCTAATAGGCACACGCATACATAAAAAGAGGATGTAGAACTCATTATGGCCCCAGCGATAGCGCGCATAATTAATTAACTAGGGACACAGGACATGAGGGTACGCAACAAGAGTCAAAGGTGATCAGTGTGTTTTATTGAAAATAGGGAAGGAGAGCATGCGGGATAAGGAACCACATCTCTTTCAAAAATGAGAAGGGAAAGGGGAGGGACGATGGGGATAGGATAGTCCTATGACTCTCACCGATCCTCTCCCATTCCCCATCCCCCCAGAAGAGTGAGGCCCCGGATCACATACATACACTCAAATGCCCACTACACACAACTCAGCATACTCAGACCTCGGCGAGAACCTCGGGCTCCTTAAAGTCACGACGGTCGACCTTGGAACCGAGCTCATCAGCACCCTCACCACCGTGAAGCTCGAGGAGCTTCTGGACATCGTACTTGGGGGCCTTGATGATCTTGACCTTGCGGACAAAGACGTTCTGCAGGGGGTAGATACCGTGGCAAGACTTCTCGATGGAGCGGCCAATAACCTCGGGGATGAGCTTGAGGACGAGCTCCTTGAGGTCACAGGTGGAAGCCTCCTTCTGGATGATGTCGAACATCTTCTTGCGGATGGCGCGGACCTGGGCGTGCTGGGCGTAGGTGGTCTTCTTGATCTGGTTGGGCCGACGACGGGTGAAGGCAATGACGAAGAGACGGACAACGTAGCCGTCGGTGGTCTTGACATCAGAGAAGGCCTCGATGAGGGTCTGCCACTTCTTGACGAGGGACCGAAGCTTGTCGGTGGTAAAGTCCATACCGTAGAAGTTGGTGAGGCAGTTACGGCCCTGGATCTCGTCAATGCGGAGCTTGATCTTGCGGAAAGAGAGGTCCTCGGACTTGTTAAGGTCACCAAGAGACACCTCGACAACACGGCCCTTGAGGGAGTCGTTGGCGTTCTTCATACCCTGGGTACGGTTGACAAGGGTCTTTCCGACGTTGCGGACCTCGAAGAGGGAGGGGGCCTTGATGTCATACCAGTCCTTACGGGTAAAGGGATCGACGCTGAAAGGGAAAGAAGAAGGAAAGGGTGAGTACAAAGTGGTTGGACAGAGGAGAAGAACGATGAAGCGAGATTCCCCGGCCAATTCGGACATTATGGTCTCCTTCCTGATCATTGTCCCAAAAAGAGGGAGCCGCTCAGTGAGGACTGGAGGAAGGTGGCTATGGATATAGAACGAGATCTGAAAAGGGATTGTCCTTCCAGAGCCCCCTTCCTCCATTAAGTCAATGACCACATCGCCTACTTCAATGAGCGGAGGGGGTAGCCAAGCCGTATCCTACAATCCATAGTCTTTCCCTGAAGGGTCTAATGAGGACCCTCCTCCAGAGAATAGAGTTGAGCCAGGATCAAGATAAAGCCCATCAGACTAGTCTTCATCCGTCAGCCTGTGCTTTACACGGTCTCCTTTGAGCCTAAGAACCAGCTTTCCTTCTGCGTCAAAGAGACTAGTAGTCTGATTCCCCACTGAGTAGTCCGACGGCCCCTTTCAGCTGGGATGATCCCAGAGTCATGCGCATGCCCATGTCACCATCGACCTTCCTCCCGGGAGCTATCCACATTGTCATCTTCTCCCAACCATATCGAACATCGTAGATGGATGCATCGAATACTTACATCTTCTTCTTGAGACCCTTCTTGCCCTTGGAGAGGCGCCTATTGAGAGGATGGATGGATGGATGGATGGATAAAAGATCAGTACGCGTTCCCCTGTCCCCATTCCTTTTCTTCTCGACCCATCCTCATCCCATTCCCATACCCTCTCGCCCATCCCGGATTCCATCCATCCATCCATCTAGAAAGCTACTTACTTGTTCTTGCCGACAGCCATGATGAATGGATGAAAGGATGAGGTCTGCTTATCCGAAGAGAGAGAGCACAAGGACTTGGCTCAGGCAAACAGTGGGTAAAGGAGGGATCCCAGGTCGTGATGGTAAGTGGAGTGGGTGGTTCGGGGTGATTATGACCCTACAGTGTCTGTCCGTGTGTGTGTGCGTGGATCTGTCTGTGTGGGTGGGGGAGGGGTGGGAGGGTGTGTGCCACAACACAGCATGAGTGAAGCAGTGCATAGCCTGTGGGCGGATGTGTCCATATAGTGTGATCTTGCTCTCTAGTTCAACTTCCTCATCGTCCATGGACCCATACTATGTAATAGAGAGATATATCTCCCCACACAATTACATTCGATACACACTTGGGATAATGAATACCTCCCCCCGCTCACGAATCTACTATGCTTCATAAATACCTTTAACATCTCATATAGTTCAAAAAGGCCCATGAATAAGTGCGGAAAAAAGAGTAGGGCCCATGACCATATTGTCCATGCTACTCGCTTTTTTCTTTATCATGTCATTAACATTCACACTAAGGTCACGGATATAAAAAGCCATGCTGCATTTATATACTCATCCATGGCTCAGTTGGACGCTGCTTGACAGTAAATCATCTGAATAGCATCCAGCCACCCAGCCCCGGATCCTTTGATCCCACACCACACACAGCCTCGAGGAGGCTCGAGGATTCGTAGACCTCCGCCCGTCCCTCCCATCCACGGGGTCGATCGACCATGCGTGGTTACCACCTGGAATCCATCGATCCACCAGCCGCACCGGACACGTAAAGAGGCAATGCCCTCCCCCGGAGCAAACGTCAGCTCGTCGGCGTGCCCCCCATTGGGATTACCCACAATAACTGGGGGCATGCCCTGACCCGTCCGTGGATCCTCGAGCTCAAAGATGAGCCCATCAATGAACCGACCATTCCGGATCACGAGCTTCCGTAAACGGGGAATCGACTGTGGCGCTCCCTCTCCCACGCCAAAGTGAATCTCCCAGGGCTTGGTGCCCTTGACCTTGCCCTGACCCAACTGATCCGAGAGGAAAGCGTGAATGGGGGGACCCCCGCCACAGCTGGGAGGGATCTGGACTTGAAAGCGGGAGAAGGGTTTTTCTAGGCCGGAAAAGCGATTGATCGCCTCTCCGGCCCCGGCCACCAGGACGGCCTCGAGTTTATCCTTCCCTGGGTTCCAGGAGCCCAGATGAGGAAAGACTTCCTGTTCCAGGCTCACTGCCACCTCCTTTACCCATCCAGTGCGGGAGGCCACAGGAAGGGGGAATTCAACGTGATGTCGGTACCGGTCATTGACCCAGTACTCCAAGGATGCAATCCCACTCTTGGGACACCGGAAAAGGAGCCGGCCATCCGGGATGGGGAGGAGAGTGGCTTCTTCCGCCTCTTCTCCATCCCGCTCATCAAACTTTTCCCCGGGAAGGGCCATGGAGGGATGGACACGGAGGCGAATTGCATCCGTCCTGTGCCAATGAGCCCCGGCTTCGGCCTTCGTTGTGGGAGGGATCACCCCTTTTCCACGAGGTTCCATGGGAAGAAAGGTACGATTGTAGTTGTTGAAACCCCGGGACATGATCCCGGCTGATGTGTGCATCAGGGTAAGCATATGACCTGCCTCGTGTAGGAAGGCACCCATACCAATGTTGGCCGCCTTCCACATCTCCCCAGCCTCCCCTACATCATTGGCCAGGTAGCGGGTATCCACAGGCGTGGCATCCATGAAGACAGTCTCCACCTCCTCCAGCCATCTGGGCCAGGAGTGGGTGCAATGGCTTCCAAAGACTCCAAACCTTAGGTGTCCGGCTCCTCCACCTAAGGCTGCATGGCCTTCGATGAGTTGGGTGGCTGGGTTCCAATGGGAATCTAGAGTTAAACACATGACATGGCATGGGTCCTTGAAGTCCGGATGCTCCTTGAGAATCTCATGAGCAATCCCAAATTGCGACACGCCATCTGTTTCCATGGTGTATCCATGCTCTGGTTTTTTCCATTGCTGCGCATGCTCCCTGTGTCGGATTTCTGCAGTAGTCCTACGGCTACGTAACAGATGAACTTTTGCCGTCCTTCGAGTCTACAAAGGGGAAGGTGGGTTTTAATAGGTAAGTACCTTCATCCTAATTACCATCATGATTAGCACAGACACTCTCTCCCTAACTTACTGTGTGAGTTCCAGATGACATGTCCTGCACGGAAAGGGTGTCGGGATGCTGAGGATCCACAGTTTCTTCTAAAGGAAACGTCCTTCTTCCATAGCCATGTCGGTACATCTGCTCGGCTTGGAAGGCCTGCCAAAGATATGCAGTGGCCCGATACCGTGCAATAGCTGAGTGAACATCATTTCCCCAGGGTCCTTCCTTGCCCGGGGCCACATCAAAGGTTCCAGGGCTATCACAGCCCTGGACAATGACCAGACGTAAAGGTGGGTTCTTTGGCGTATCATGCCGCACTACAGTGAGGCAGGTGGTGGCCTTGGAGGGTAAGGCCTCTAAGGTAATCTCATTCTCCCCGATTTCTAGATGGACCAAAGCTTTGAACACGCCCTCCTTCACCGGGAAATTCAGGTCAGGATAAGGAGAGGCTGAGGCATGTTTATGATGAACCACCAGTCTAGGCCCGTCTCCTTTATGGCCTGACAAGGCCGGAATAGCTCCGTGGAGGATGAGGAGCCGTTGAAAGACAATCTCCCCGTTGAGGATGTCCGTGGGTCTGGGTGAGTCCTGAGAATTCGACATGAATGGCTCCCTAGGATGAATTGTGTCCCGAAAGCTCATCCCAACGGCCTCAACATTATCACCTAGTGCTGCTGCGGGAGAGGATACTGGAGCAGGGGGAGAGGGAACAGTCGACGTGATCGACGCCGGTGGAGGCGGGCCATATCCCCTGGGAGGAGGGGGAGGGGGAGGGGGATACTGTGTTGGCTGAGCCTGAGAAGGCGGTTGGGCCAGGGCAGGTGGCTGGGCCTGCGAAGGAGGCAAGGGCATCTGGGTGTACTGCTGTCCTGTCGCCTGACCCGGCCTGGGTGGGGGTGGGGGTGGAGTTGGGGAGGTGGCTGAGGCCGAAGGTGTCTGATATGTTGGCGGCTGGTTCAGCCTAGGCGGTGGTGGCGGTGGAGTCTGGCCATATTGGCTCGGGTAATTATTTGGCGCCGAAGAAGAAGAGGAGCCATGACCTTCAAAGGCCTTATCAATGGATTTATTGAACTTGTCAATGGAGCTATTGACCTTTTTACGTAGTGAGCCAAAGTCCATGATGAGATGCAGAAATATTTGAAGATAGTAGAGGATATGTGAAGAGCAGATGAAGGAACAAAGTAACTAGATTCCTTTGAATGAACGGTCGTGCCGACCTTTGTACTTCTGAGAAGAGGTCTTTTAAAGGCAAGAGCCGCCGAGCAGGTGGGACAAAAGGAACCTTGGCATACGTCATGCTCGGCAGACTGTGTGGGAAATATACGAGGAAATTGGCGGAGATTTGTGCTTTTTTTTACAAGGCCCAATGGGCATTCACAGTTCATTGTTGGTTGTGTCCTGCAAGCAAATAAGTCATTAAGAATGGGTTCTCAGTATGAATAACGGATGGTAAAGCCCCTCAAGGCCTTTTAAGGCTCGTCCAAGGAAATTGAGACTCATGAACAAATTTAAACCGTACATTTTATCTATCAGCCAACCTAACGGATATAATGAGTATTTCAGTAAATATTTGAAAGGATTATAATTAATTTGGATGCATCCGTTACAATGTAAAGTAAAAATCGGATACTTCTTTTGCCTATCCCACCAAGGGGAAAACATAACAGTTTCATCACCATCATATAGAGCAAAAGATAAATAAATCTAAACTATGTATTATCGTCAGAGAAGTGCATAAGCATGCTTTAATCCTCCTCCTATACGAACAGCACCATCGTACAGGCTCATTGCTTCTGAAAAGCTTCATAGTATCCTAGATCCTGATGTTGAAGGGAGGGAGGGACAATCTCTAAGGCATACTCCATGTCCTCGTCGGTCTATAATGTGTGCCGTTGGATGAGGCAAGGAGGAATGAGTAATGATGGTTTCGCCGACTCACTCCAGTTACCTACAATGAAGGCATCTTGGATGGATCGACGCAGTGCATGCATCGCCGCCTCTCTGCACACTGATTTCAGATCAGCTCCCGTATACCCAGTTGTCTAGAGAGAGGATGAGAGTGAGTAGTTCAAGATTTAAGAAAAAAAAAGCAAAAACTATCCCCATCAAAGAATCAATGTCTTACCCGAAACGCATAATGATCTAGCGGGACCGTCAATTGGGTGGGAATGGTGGAAAGACACACATCGAGGATTTCCCGCCGAGAGGCCTCGTCTGGTGGGGGGATATAAACGAGGCGATCAAATCTCCCGGGCCGCATCAGAGCAGCATCCAGCATGTCAGGTCGATTGGTGGCCCCAATAACTAGGACCGACGTACTCTTCTCTACCCCGTCCATCTCATTGAGCAGGGTCGAGAGGATCCTCTCCTGTACACTGTCCCCTCCATTCCCAGCCGCCCCATGTTCCATTGTCCGTTTACCCACAAGAGCATCTACCTCATCCAGGAAAATCACCGAGGGTGCTCCGGCCCTTGCCCGCTGGAACAGGTCCCTCACCGTTCTTTCCGCCTCCCCAACGTAAACAGAATAAGTGGATGCGCCGGTCAAGGAGAAAAAGCTTGCCCCAGATGTGGAGGCAATGGCCTATAGGGGAGGGAATGTAAGCGTAGTAGGGCATGGATCCGATGGTAGAGCAAAAATAGTAATACTTTGACCAAGCTGGTCTTACTGCATCCAGGAGGACCGTAGAGCAGGAGACCTCGGGGAGGGGAGAGGCCTAGACGACGAAAGGTGTCTCGATGGAGAGTGGGCCATTCAACCATCCTTTGTAATTGCTATTGCGAAGGAGGAGCGGGAGGAAATGAATGGACGGATATGATTGAGGTATGCTCCGTTCGTAATATCCACATACCTCTTTCACCTCGGTAAGACCGCCAATTTCCCCCCAATGGGTCTGATCCACCTTGGTGGCAACTTGCCGTTGCATAGAGGGGCCGACCCTTTGCATGGCCATGTCAAAATCCTTTTGAGTGATGACGGGGTTGCGAAAGGGAGTATCTTTTCCGGAGGAAAAGAGGGATGTGTCATCCGTGGTAGTGGTGGATCGACGTAATGCACACAACCATGCCTCTTGGCATAGAGAGGATAAATCAGCACCGACGTATCCATTGGTTCTTTCGGCCAAGTCATCTACCAAGAGCAAGATGAAACGTGAGAGGGATTGTCTTCAAAGGGCGGCACAAGGAAAAACCCATGATGTATCTTACACAAGTGTACATCATCAGACAAATCAAGTTTCTCGGCCATCCCGTGTAGCATTCCTTCTCGAGCCTGAGCATTGGGGGTATCCATGTGAATTTCCCTATCCAGCCTAAATGGGAGTGTGAAAAATGAGGATGGACGCCAATAGGACATACATATTCTTTGAGGTTTCCTTAGGGTCATTTCTTACCTTCCAGGCCGCCTTAAAGCAGGATCAATAGCATTGGGTCGATTGGTGGCGGCCACCACCACGACCCTGGATCTGGGGACCATTCCATCGAGAAGAGTGAGCAGCTGAGTTACAACACGGGATTCGTATCTGGAAGCGCCTTGACGATCAGGGGTTAGGGCATCCTAGTAGTGAAAGTTTAGTATACGACATAGATGATAGTCATGGATTGGATGTGATCAAGGCGCTCATGTTCATCCATCTAGGGAGAAAAAAATGGCTCACCAGCTCATCGATGAATAGCAGACAGGGCCGATTCTTATCACGAGCAAGGTCTGAGGCCTTTTTGAAGACATCCCGGAGTCTTTCTTCCGTCTCACCCGCGTATGGACCGTACAGAGATGGGCCATGGATACTTAGCTGTTGACTCGAGGAGGGTTGAGTTGAAATGAGCTGGGTTCACTAAAAGGTATCAAATGCAGCACCGCCCTTACCAAGTGGGCCTGGCAGACTTCGGCAACTTTCTTGACTACCAATGTTTTTCCCACTCCTGGAGGACCATAGAGAAGAACGCCTATTGGGAGGATAGTAAGTATTTGATGGGCTTTTGCACTCTTCCTCAAGCTGGCGGGATGTAATATACCTTTGGGACATTCCAGAGAAAGATGAGCAAAGAGATGGGCGTGTCGGAGAGGTAGTTCCAAGAGCTCAAGCAGTGAGGTAAAGGGCCTTTCCAAACCTGGAGGGGCCCTGGGGGGGGACATGAGGGGATGGAGGGAAGGATGGTATGGGGAAACACGAGATGTCCTGCCTTTGTTTGGGCTGGCACTCACATCCTAGGTTGCTAGGAAAGGGATGGCAGCAGTAGTAAACAGCGAAATGTTTGGAAAGGGATGGCGGTCTGGTTACCTAGACTGCTTCTCTCGAAAAGGGAGTGAAAACCCAAGAAAATTTTGGCAGATTTTCAGCGGAGATACGCGGTACAGGAGAATGACGTGCATTATCATGCCATTGTTTAGCGTCACACTCTGTATCGCCATAGCCGTTTGACCAGCGGAGTAGGCATACAGGGAGGCAATAGACGGCCATTCCTACGCTTGTTATTTACTAGTCTTTCTTATCCTTTTTTGCCTCCTTTAGCATCCGTTAGTTGCCTTACTTGCAAAATGCCTATTCGAAGGAGGCGACCTGTGCGTAGAGAGCCTCTTTTGACGCGTTTAGCCAGCTTTCCACTGGACTACCTAACCTACGTTCAGGAGGATTGGTTGAGCCTTGACTGGGAGGGCATTCAACGATGGGCCAGGTAAGGGAGTGTATGGTGGCGGTGTCGTCTGTGTCAGCGATCCTGATCTCCTTCGGATCTTTAGATGGCCGGCAGCCTTGACCCTCAATGCCCTATACCTCTTTGTCAAGTACACTCGACATACCGAAGCCTGGGCCCATGGTCGACAAACTCGATCGATCTGGCAGGAAAAGGACACGTACGAAAGGGCATTGCGGTATCCGTTGAGAGGGAAGCGGATGCGGAGATCGGCGGGCTGGGCAGTCTTGGACGATTGGTTGTGGTGGAGTGAAGTAGCCCTCCTTGGGCTTAGCCTGCTTAATGCTCTGTACCTTGCAGGTCAACGACGATCATATCATCTGCTGAGGAAGAAGGACGGGGAGATGGGGGAAACAACCTCGGACCTGGGGCCGAATTCACAACGGGTCCAAATGAATGAGATAGCCCCTGGGTGGAGCGATCGAATCTGGATGATTATGATGTAAGAATGAAATGGAATTGACATGTCGATTCCACTGGTTACTCATAAGTACCCTTTTTCATGCGTTAGATGGCCAATCCATAGGATGTTCCCAGGAATTGGACGAGAGCGAGGTAGAGGGGTGTGGGAGATAAGGGTCTGGGACCCTCAGCCTCTCTCCCTGGATCTTTTCTGGTTAGTAGGGTCATGTTGAGAACGGTGAATCCATCAATCCTAATTAACGCTGTCACCCTGGATGATCCATTTCGTCGCCGTATTGCACATAGCCTATTCTCCCCAGTCCAGGTGGGAATATTTTCGGTGATGGATGAAAACACCGTGTACTACCTCCTTCCCCTGGCCGTGGCACTGGCAGCACAAATGTGCCTTTTCGCTCGAGCATTCCAGCAGCAAGGACGGGATCGTCAGGTGGTGTTTGGACAGGTGCTACACGAGTACAATGAAGTGTATGTGCATCCCCGGCTTCAGTGCATCAAGTATGAGGTGTCCACCCAAACGGGGGAGGGACCCGATGGATCATGTCAGCGCTATGTTTCATCCTATGCATAGTCTTTCAGGGTAGGATAAGATGATCATTTGCTACCGTACTACTGGATGGAGCTCACTGAGACGTCTAATCCTTTAATGCTTGACGAATTGCTTACTCATCTAATGATTGATAACCCACCTACTTGGACTGCCCTTTTTGGGCAAGCTGGGAGATGAAGTGGAATTCATCCGGCTGGACCGGTTGTACAGAGAGCCTTGGGCGCTTGAGGATAAACATGTCCTTTAGCTCAGGATAGTCTGTGTCCTTGAGGTGGCGCAACGAGATGAGGTTTGTAAATTTGGCGACGAAGC